>CM042408.1:2928230-2965730 GCA_023634145.1 Thymallus thymallus | reverse complement strand
CCTCTACACTGGTACACTGGTGCCCAGTCTTAGTGGGCTCTGCTGCGCCAGTCTGAACCTGTACACTCGTACACTGGTGCCCAGTCTAAGTGGACTCTGCTGCGCCAGTCTGAGCCTGTACACTGGTACACTGGTGCCCAGTCTAAGTGGACTCTGCTGCGCCAGTCTGAGCCTGTACACTGGTAGACTGGTGCCCAGTCTTAGCCCACATCCAAAATTAATGTTTTAATATTTTTGCCACAATAAAATACCATGAGCTAAAAGCTTGTATTTATGATCAAAGGCATCATGCCTCAGTCCTGTCCTGTTTTAAATAATAATAATGAAAACAGAATATTAATAATAATAGCTCAACAGTTTCCTGTGTGTATCAAGAATGGTCCACCACCTTAGGAAGGTGCTCTTAATGTTTTGGTATACTCAGTGTATATACTGTATATAAAATCATTTTGTTTTATTTTTTAAACTTAGTAGTCACCTAGCAATTTCATGAAGTTGTCTTTAGTTGGCCCAGATAGGTTCCAAATTTCCCAACCTCATAACGTTGTTACGAAGAAGCCATTTCAGGCGATCCAGTTAGAGTAGCTGGCATGCCTTCTGGTGAGGTTGGTAGACCTTATGAAAGAAACCAATTACTAAATTGCCTGAATTAGACTTACATTCCTTTCAATCTTTTCCACACATTTTTGCAGAAGCATTTAGTTTCTTTAATAAAGAACCACCAGTCAGGAGGATACAGACAGCTCAAGAGGTGTGCTTAGATATCTGGAAAAATAAACATTGATTTTGGCTCTAGATTGCAGGAAAAAATGGCATATTTCTCCAACTTCGGGACGGCCCACCCCCCAATTATACTCACATACTTGCACCCCCTCAGATTTTTGGGGTGCATGAAACTCTGGTATGCAGGGTTTTATGATATTTCCCCCCCGGGGGATCAATAAAGTACCTATCACCCCAAAATGGGGGTATGCAGTGTACTATATATATCTTTGCTAATAAAGTATTATGCTAGCATAAATCAACGCAGTTTTAACAAAACAAAAGCATTTCTACTAATAGAATATCTTTGTGTATATTTCTATATTCTGTTTCAAGTTGTAAAGGCAACTCACTGTGTTCTAGTCCTTTACAACTGCTAATGAAAGGCAGTGAAGGCAGTTTTGTCTCTCTGTGATACTGTAGTTACAAACGCTACACAACTCAATATGATTAATGTTTCATCTTCTCATGTATAAATAACAGCCGATTTAAACATGAAACAAACAGCATGAATATGTTTCACAAATACAAGTAATAGGCTACACAGGCAGGCTACACAGGCAGGCTACACAGGCAGGCTACACAGCTAAGTTACACAGATAGGCTACACAGGCAGGCTACACAGGCAGGCTACACAGCTATGCTATACAGCTAGGTTACACAGCTAGGCTACACAGCTAGGTTACACAGCTAGGCTACACAGCTAGGCTACACAGTTAGGCTACACAGCTAGGTTACCCAGCTAGGCTACACAGCTAAGTTACACAGCTAGGTTACACAGGCAGGCTACACGGGCAGGCTACACAGCTATGTTACACAGCTAGGTTACACAGCTAAGTTACACAGGCAGGCTACACAGCTAGGCTACACAGATAGGTTACAAAGCTAGGTTACACAGGCAGGCTACGCAGCTAGGCTACACAGCTAGGTTACACAGGCAGGCTACACAGCTAGGCTACACAGCTAGGTTACACAGGCAGGCTACACAGGCAGGCTACACAGCTAGGTTACACAGGCAGTGTGGTGGGAGTTAGTGGTCGGGGTAAGGGGTTAGTGGTGGAGGATTAGTGGTCGGGGTAAGGGGTTAGTGGTGGAGGGTTAGTGGTGGGGGAAAGGGGTTAGTGTTGGGAGGTAAGGGGTTAGTGGTGGGGGGTTAGTGTTCGGGGTAAGTGGTTAGTGGTGGGGGTAAGGGGTTAGTGTTGGTGGGTAAGGGGTTAGTGGTGGGGGTAAGTGGTTAGTGGTGGGGGGTAAGTGGTTAGTGGTGGGGGTAAGTGGTTAGTGGTGGGGGTAAGGGGTAAGGGGTTAGTGGTGGGGGTAAGTGGTTAGTGTTGGGGTATGTGGTTAGTGGTGGGGGGTAAGGGGATAGTGGTGGGGGTAAGGGGTAAGGGGTTAGTGGTGGGGGGTAAGTGGTTAGTGGTGGGGGGTAAGTGGTTAGTGGTGGGGGTAAGTGGTTAGTGGTGGGGGGTAAGGGGATAGTGGTGGGGGGTAAGTGGTTAGTGGTGGGGGTAAGTGGTTTGTGGTGGGGGTAAGTGGTTAGTGGTGGGGGTACGTGGTTAGTGGTGGGGGTAAGGGGATAGTGGTGGGGGTAAGGGGTAAGGGGTTAGTGGTGGGGGGTAAGTGGTTAGTGGTGGGGGGTAAGTGGTTAGTGGTGGGGGTAAGTGGTTAGTGGTGGGGGGTAAGGGGATAGTGGTGGGGGGTAAGTGGTTAGTGGTGGGGGTAAGTGGTTTGTGGTGGGGGTAAGTGGTTAGTGGTGGGGGGTAAGGGGATAGTGGTGGGGGGTAAGTGGTTAGTGGTGGGGGTAAGTGGTTTGTGGTGGGGGTAAGTGGTTAGTGGTGGGGGTACGTGGTTAGTGGTGGGGGTAAGGGGTTAGTGGTGGGGGTAAGGGGTTAGTGGTGGGGGTAAGTGGTTAGTGGTGGGGGGTAAGTGGTTAGTGTTGGGGAGTAAGTGGTTAGTGGTGGGGGTAAGTGGTTTGTGGTGGGGGTAAGTGGTTAGTGGTGGGGGTACGTGGTTAGTGGTGGGGGTAAGGGGTTAGTGGGGGGGTAAGTGGTTAGTGTTGGGTGGTAAGGGGTTAGTGGTGGGGGGTAAGGGGTTAGTGGTGGGGGTAAGTGGTTAGTGGTGGGGGGTAAGTGGTTAGTGGTGGGGGGTAAGTGGTTAGTGGTGGGGGGTAAGTGGTTAGTGGTGGGGGGTAAGTGGTTAGTGGTGGGGGGTAAGTGGTTAGTGGTGGGGGTAAGTGGTGGGGGTAAGGGGTTAGTGGTGGGGGGTAAGGGGTTAGTGGTGGGGGTAAGTGGTGGGGGTAAGGGGTTAGTGGTGGGGGGTAAGGGGTTAGTGGTGGGGGTAAGTGGTGGGGGTAAGGGGTTAGTGGTGGGGGGTAAGTGGTTAGTGGTGGGGGGTAAGGGGATAGTGGTGGGGGGTAAGTGGTTTGTGGTGGGGGTAAGTGGTTAGTGGTGGGGGGTAAGTGGTGGGGGTAAGTGGTTAGTGGTGGGGGGTAAGTGGTTAGTGGTGGGGGGTAAGTGGTTAGTGGTGGGGGGTAAGTGGTTAGTGGTGGGGGGTAAGTGGTTAGTGGTGGGGGTAAGTGGTGGGGGTAAGGGGTTAGTGGTGGGGGGTAAGGGGTTAGTGGTGGGGGTAAGTGGTGGGGGTAAGGGGTTAGTGGTGGGGGGTAAGGGGTTAGTGGTGGGGGTAAGTGGTGGGGGTAAGGGGTTAGTGGTGGGGGGTAAGTGGTTAGTGGTGGGGGGTAAGGGGATAGTGGTGGGGGTAAGTGGTTTGTGGTGGGGGTAAGTGGTTAGTGGTGGGGGGTAAGGGGTTAGTGGTGGGGGTAAGTGGTGGGGGTAAGTGGTTTGTGGTGGGGGTAAGTGGTGGGGGTAAGGGGTTAGTGGTGGGGGGTAAGGGGTTAGTGGTGGAGGGTAAGGGGTTAGTGGTGGGGGTAAGTGGTGGGGGTAAGGGGTTAGTGGTGGGGGGTAAGGGGTTAGTGGTGGGGGTAAGTGGTGGGGGTAAGTGGTTTGTGGTGGGGGTAAGTGGTGGGGGTAAGGGGTTAGTGGTGGAGGGTAAGGGGTTAGTGGTGGGGGTAAGTGGTTTGTGGTGGGGGTAAGTGGTGGGGGTAAGGGGTTAGTGGTGGGGGGTAAGGGGTTAGTGGTGGGGGTAAGTGGTGGGGGTAAGTGGTTTGTGGTGGGGGTAAGTGGTGGGGGTAAGGGGTTAGTGGTGGAGGGTAAGGGGTTAGTGGTGGGGGTAAGTGGTGGGGGTAAGTGGTTTGTGGTGGGGGTAAGTGGTGGGGGTAAGGGGTTAGTGGTGGGGGGTAAGTGGTTAGTGGTGGGGGTAAAGGGTTAGTGGTGGGGGTAAGGGGTTAGTGGTGGGGGTAAGGGGTTAGTGGTGGGGGTAAAGGGTTAGTGGTGGGGGTAAGGGGTTAGTGGTGGGGGTAAAGGGTTAGTGGTGGGGGTAAGGGGTTAGTGGTGGGGGTAAGGGGTTAGTGGTGGGGGTAAGTGGTTAGTGGTGGGGGTAAGTGGTGGGGGTAAGGGGTTAGTGGTGAGGGTAAGGGGTTAGTGGTGGGGGTAAGTGGTGGGGGTAAGGGGTTAGTGGTGAGGGTAAGGGGTTAGTGGTGGGGGTAAGTGGTGGGGGTAAGGGGTTAGTGGTGGGGGTAAGGGGTTAGTGGTGGGGGGTAAGGGGTTAGTGGTGGGGGGTAAGGGGTTAGTGGTGGAGGGTAAGGGGTTAGTGGTGGGGGTAAGGGGTAAGGGGTTAGTGGTGGGGGTACGTGGTTAGTGGTGGGGGGTAAGTGGTTAGTGGTGGGGGTAAGGGGTAAGGGGTTAGTGGTGGGGGTAAGTGGTTAGTGGTGGGGGGTAAGTGGTTAGTGGTGGGGGGTAAGTGGTTAGTGGTGGGGGTAAGGGGTAAGGGGTTAGTGGTGGGGGTAAGTGGTTAGTGGTGGGGGGTAAGTGGTTAGTGGTGGGGGGTAAGTGGTTAGTGGTGGGGGGTAAGTGGTTAGTGTTGGGGGGTAAGTGGTTAGTGGTGGGGGTAAGTGGTTAGTGGTGGGGGGGTGGGGATATGGGTGGTTAGAGAGGCATTTTGTAGTTAGACGGAGGAGAAGTACAGAACATACCCAGCCAGGGGTTTCTACAGGATCTGGACCCTGAAGATGATGACTTTTGACCCTATGAATTAGTCCCTATAGCCTGGGTTTGGACGCACCCACTAAGTAGCCTCCACAGTCTGACCCACTCAAGGAGTTCTAGGAAAAGTGTTTATGTGAAAATCAAGATGTTTGCCAATAAACACAGACGTATTAACAAACACCTGGTAGCAGCCACTGTGGAGAGCTGAGATCCAACAGACATCCTGCAGGTAAACAGTAGCATTGTTTAGCAAGCTAGCACATTACCATTCACTCACGTGGTAACAGTTAGCATGCATCCCTTACGGCTTTTGTTGGTTGGTTGGGGTCACAGATGACAAGCACCACAAATGTGTTGAAATATAAAAACCTTTTTTGTTGTGTCTGGATGACCCTTCTGCTGAGAACACACTGGTATTTTTAGAACAACCATGCACCGTCTGGATATCAGTAGAAACTAGCCAGACTCTGATGGAAGGTTGAGACAAGCACTTCAGGGACAGCTCACCACAGGCCCAGAGGGAAAGGTGGGGCCCTACAGGCATCTAGGACACCTTCTCCAAATGGAACAAAGGGCCAACATCAAAGACAGTCTAATATAAATGTCCTTCTATCGGCAGAGCAGAGAGAGAGAGAGAGAGAGAGAGAGAGAGAGAGAGAGAGAGAGAGAGAGAGAGAGAGAGAGAGAGAGAGAGAGAGAGAGAGAGAGAGAGAGAGAGCAGTAGTACTGTAACTACATTATCACTGACCTCAACCCAGAGTCTCTCAGAGCGTTCACAGTCAGCCCATTGACACCCCTATCAGATCACAGCAAAATCACAGTCTACTTGAACAGAGCAATACTCAATCATGAGGCATCAAAGCCAAAGGAACTTAGTAATATTAAGAAATGCTATAGATGGAAGGAATGTAGTGTGGAAATCTACAAAAAAACAATTAGGCAACAACAAATTCAGTCCCTTTTAGTCAACTTCCTGGACAAAACGTTTCACAGAAAATCTAAACAGTATATTTGACCTCTCTGCAAATCTAAAAATGTCAAACAGAAAACCAAATAAAATGAACAACAATGACAAATGGTTTGATGAAGAATGCAAAAACCTAAGAAAGAACTTGAGGAACCTGTCCAACCAAAAACATAGAGAGCCAGAAATCCTGAGCCTTCACTATGGTGAATCACTAAAACAGTACAGAAATACAACTTCACTATGGTGAATCACTAAAACAATACAGAAATACACCTTCACTATGGTGAATCACTAAAACAATACAGAAATACACCTTCACTATGGTGAATCACTAAAACAATACAGAAATACACCTTCACTATGGTGAATCACTAAAACAATACAGAAATACACCTTCACTATGGTGAATCACTAAAACAATACAGAAATACACCTTCACTATGGTGAATCACTAAAACAGTACAGAAATACACCTTCACTATGGTGAATCACTAAAACAATACAGAAATACACCTTCACTATGGTGAATCACTAAAAGAATACAGAAATACACCTTCACTATGGTGAATCACTAAAACAATAAAGAAATACACCTTCACTATGATGAATCACTAAAACAATACAGAAATACACCTTCACTATGATGAATCACTAAAACAGTACAGAAATACACTACGGAAAAAGAAGGAACAGCATGTCAGAAACCAGCTCAATGTAGTTGAAGAATCCATAGACTCTAAACACTTATGGAAAACACTAAACAAACAAATACACGAAGAGTTATCTATCCATCATGGAGATGTCTGGATAAACCACTTCTCCAATCTTTTTGGCTCTATAACAAAGAACAAACAGCAAAATAATATACATGATCAAATACAATCCTAGAATCAACTATTAAAGACCAGAACCCACTGGATTCTCCAATTACATTGAATGAACTACAGGACAAAATGCAAAACCTCCAACCCAAACATTGGGTGTGCGGTTAAAATTGGCAAAAAACACACATATTTCTTTCCACAGGGCCGTGGGGTGAGAGAGGGATGCAGCTTAAGCCCCACCCTCTTCAACATGTATATACGTGTCAACGAATTGGTGAGGTCACTAGAACAGTCTGCAGCACCCGGCCTCACCCTACTAGAATCTGAAGTCAAATGTCTACTGTTTGCTGATGATCTGGTGCTTCTGTCACCAACCAAGGAGGGCCTACAGCAGCACCTAGATCTTCTGCACAGATTCTGTCAGACCTGGGCCCTGACAGTAAATCTCAGTAAGACCAAAATAATGGTGTTCTAAAAAAGGTCCAGTTGCAAATTCCATCCAGACACCGTTGCCCTATAGCACACAAAAAACTATACATATCTCGGCCTAAACATCAGCGCCACAGGTAACTTCCACAAAGCTGTGAACGATCTGAGAGACTAGGCAAGAACGGCCTTCTATGCCATCAAAAGGTAAAACAACAAATAATTCCCTAACAAAGAAATCACCTACAGAGAGATGCACCTGGAGAAGAGTCCCCCAAGCAAGCTGCTCCTGGGGCTCTGTGGGGTCTGGTTGTGTTTGTGAACAGAACCCCAGGACCAGCTTACTTAGGGGACTCTTCTCCAGGTTCATCTCTCTGTAGGCGATGGCTTTGTTATGGAATTTTGGGGAATCACTTCCTTTTAGTATTTAACGGCTCTTTTCTGGATTTTGATAATTAGCGGGTATCAGCCTAATTATGCTCTGAATGCATTACTTTTACTTACGTTGTACACTGAGGATATTTTAGCAGAATTCTGCACGCAGGGTCTCAATTTGGTGTTTGTCCCATTTTGTGAATTCTTGGTTGGTGAGCGGACCCCAGACCTCACAATCTCACAACCTATAACTGATTCAAGTATTGTTAGACAGATTCTAATTGGTATGTCGAATGTTATGTTCCTTTTGATGGCATAGAAGGCCCTTCTTGCCTTGTCTCAGATCGTTCACAGCTTTGTGGAAGTTATCTGTGGCGCTGATCTCACAAACACAAACAGACCCTACAGAGCCCCAGGACAGCAACACAACTAGACCCAACCAAATCATGAGAAAACAAAAAGAGAATTACTTGACACATTGGAAAAAATTTACAAAAAAAACAGAGCAAACAAGAATGTTATTTGGCTCTAAACAGACTTAAGGAAAGCTTTGACTATGTACAGACTCAGTGAGCATAGCCTTGCTATTGAGAAAGGCCGCCGTAGGCAGACCTGTCTCTCAAGAGAAGACGGGCTATGTGCACACTGCTCACAAAATGAGGTGGAAACTGAAACCTCCTGCCAAATGTATGACCAACACTGTATATATACATAATGACATTTTAAATGTCTTTATTCTTTTGGAACTTCTGTGAGTGTAATGTTTACTGTTAATTTTTTTGTTTATTTCACTTTCGTTTATTATCTACTTCACTTGCTTTGGCAATGTTAACATAAAGCCCCTTGAATTGAATTGAATTGAGAGAGAGAAAGAATTGAGAGAGAGAAAGAGAGAGAGAGAGAGAGAAATAGAGAGACACACACTCAGAGAGACACACACTCAGAGAGACACACACACACATATGCAAACACACACAGTGCATATCCACCTGATTAGAAATCGATCAGAGCGTGGTACTTAACCGTCTTCTGGGCTCTCGCTGGTGTTCGTTCGCTGGAATCTCCTCAGACCTAATATTCTGTTTATATGGACTTGGCTCTCATTGATATCACCTTTACCTACCCCTCTGGTGCCAACCCATTGCAGCAGACCACCACACTAGTGGTTAGCAGCTACTGAGGGAATGCAACACTAATAGCCTGTTTGAAACTTATTAACGTGAGCAAATCTCTGCTCAGATTAGTTTTCACTGTGTTCTTGTTCTGTGTGAAATGCTGTTATTTTTCTCTCTTTCCTCTTCCTTACTACCAGGAGTGATTCCACAAGGCAGTACTTTGAACTAAACAGCAGAACTTTGAACTAAAAAGCAGTACTTTGAACTAAACAGCAGAACTTTTAACTAAAAAGCAGTACTTTGAAATAAACAGCAGTACTTTGAACTAAACAGCAGTACTTTGAACTAAACAGCAGTACTTTGAACTAAACAGCAGTACTTTGAACTAAACAGCAGAACTTTGAACTAAAAAGCAGTACTTTGAACTAAACAGCAGTACTTTGAACTAAACAGCAGAACTTTGAACTAAAAAGCAGTACTGTGAACTAAACAGCAGAACGTTTAACTAAAAAGCAGTACTTTGAAATAAACAGCAGTACTTTGAACTAAACAGCAGTACTTTGAACTAAACAGCAGTACTTTGAACTAAACAGCAGTACTTTGAACTAAACAGCAGTACTTTGAACTAAACAGCAGTACTTTGAACTAAACAGCAGAACTTTGAACTAAACAGCAGAACTTTTAACTAAAAAGCAGTACTTTGAACTAAACAGCAGTACTTTGAAATAAACAGCAGTACTTTGAACTAAACAGCAGTACTTTGAAATAAACAGCAGTACTTTGAGGTCCCTGTTTGAATACAGAGCAAAGGGAAAATAATGCAAGGAATATATCAAATCAAGTGTTTTCGATTGTTTATTAAGTAAGTAAGACACTATTTGATAGTTTGTTGGTGATGTGGACACCAAGGAACTTGAAACTCTCAACCTGCTCCACTACGGCCCGTCGATGAGAATGGGGGCGTGCTCGGTCCTCTTTTTCTTGTAGTCCATAATCATCTCCTCCATATAGGCTGTTTCATTGTTGTCGGTGATCAGGCCTACCACTGTTGTGTCGTGGAAAACTTAATGATGGTGTTGAAGCCGTGCCTGGCCATGAAGTCATGGGTGAACAGGGAGTACAGGAGGGGACTGAGCACGCACCCCTGAGGGACCCCCGTGTTGAGGAGCAGCATTGCAGATGTGTTGTTACCTACCCTTACCACATGGGGGCGGACCATCAGGAAGTCGAGGATCCATTTGCAGAGGGAGGTGTTCAGTCCCAGGGTCCTTAGTTTAGTTATGAGCTTTGTGGGTACTATGGTGTTGAACTCTGAGCTGTAGTCAATGAACAGCATTCTCACATAGGTGATCCTTTTGTCCAGATGGGAAAGGGCAGTGTGGAGTGCAATAGAGATTGCATCATCTGTGGATCTGTTGGTATGCAAATTGTAGTGGGTCTAGGGCTTCAGGGATGATGGTGTTTATGTAAGTCATGACCAGCCTTTCAAAGAATGTGATCACGCTCTCTACGGAGAGCGTGATCACACATTCGTCTGGAACAGCTGGTGCTCTCATGCATGGTTCATTGTTGCTTACCTCAAAGCGAAAATAGAGACGGATCCTGGCCAAACTGCTGGCCATCATGGTCAACGTCACCCACCCTTTGCACGCTATGGTTATGACGCAGAGGAGCACTTTCAGTCACAGACTGATCCCACCACGGTGTGCCAGAGAGCGCTACAGGAGGTCCTTCCTGCCGGCGGCTATTAGACTATATAATGCGTCACCGGGGTGCCGTGCCGTCGGCAACAAAGATCTGGAACTGTTGGGGAGCTAGGACCTAGTTTAACAATTATGCATCCATCCATGAGTAACTCTGGTCCGTCAGCACTCATTCACTCAGGACCTATTTATTCATACAGGTCTGTATATACTTACTCATGTACAGTTGTTATATCATAGCACATGCAATATTGCTAGTAATTCTTGGACCTAACTTACGTAGGCATTCACTCAGGAATGCATATTAGTATCCTGTCAATTGCACCTTTTCTCATTGCTTTTAGTATATTGAATGTGCAATATGTGCAGTTGTCTGTAATTAAACCCTGCGCACTAAGGACTGTATTTTAAGGGAATTACTATTATTACCCCAAATGATATCATACACACATTTAGCTATTAAAGTATCTCTTCCTGTCATTTACCTGTACAGTTTGTGTAACCATGCAAGTATTCACTTATCTGTAAATATAACTGTATACTTAACTGTACAGCTAATTTAACCATGCAAAATGTTCACTTACCTGTTCATTTACCCAGTCTGTCTATTAAGTAAACTATTATTACCCTCGCTCATATCATACGCATTTTTAGCTACTGAAGTATTTCTCTGCCATCGACCTGTATAGTATAGTTAACCATCCAACATCCACGAATGTATAGTGTACATATGCAGCCAACCACCCATACTATGCTATGTCTTTTTTATAGCTTTTATTTTATTATTTTTTTTGCACTCCAGATATCTTGTATTTCTATACTTTTTCATACTGCCGCTCTATGTATCATGTACCGTGTATCCTTCTTTTGTGTACTTTCGTTGTGGCATTTTGCACCTGCTCTGTGTTTTGTGTAGCTGCTTGACAATGAAATTTCCCCCCCGGGGGATCAATAAAGTACCTATCTATCTATCTATCTATCTATCTATCTATCTATCTATCTATCTATCTATCTATCTATCTATCTATCTATCTATCTATCTATCTATCTATCTATCTATCTATCTATCTATCTATCTATCGCGCACCAGCTGTTATTGACAAATAGACACACACACCCACTCCTTGTCTTACCGGACGTAGCGGTTCTGTCTTGCCGTTGCACGGAAAACCCAGTCAACTGTATACTATCCATGTCCTTGTTCAGCCACGACTCAGTGAAACATAAGATATTACAGTTTGTGATGTCAGTTGGTAGGATAGTCTCCAACAGAGCTCATCCAGTTTATTCTTCCGTGATTTCACGTTCACCAGTAGGACGGATGATAAAGGCAGATTATCTGTACATATACCTGTACCTGTACCTGTACCTGTACCTGTATCTGTACCTGTACCTGTACCTGTACCTGTATCTGTATCTGTATCTGTATTTGTTCCTGTACCTGTATCTGTATCTGTATCTGTATCTGTACCTGTACCTGTATCTGTATCTGTATCTGTACCTGTATCTGTACCTGTACCTGTATCTGTATCTGTATCTGTATCTGTATCTGTATCTGTAGCTGTATCTGCATCTGTATCTGTATCTGTACCTGTATCTGTATCTGTATGTACACATTGCTGAAATAATGGTATGTACTGACCTCTTACCAAGGTTTAAAAGTTAAAAGAGACATTTTCACTTCAAACTCAATGAACAGAGAAAGTGAATCAAACTCAATTTGTACCCTTTAATAAAAAAATAAAAAAATCCCTTTAAATCAGGAATCAGTCTTCAAGGGCCTTAACGGTGTCACACTTTTGCCCCAACCCCAGCTAACACATCTGACTACAATAATCAACTAATCATCTTCAGTTTAGAATGCAATTAGTTTAATCAGCTGTGTTTGTTGAGGATGGTTAGAAAGGACTGGCATTGGCCATCCCTGCTCTAAGTAATCCTAACCATTTTAATCATCTAATGGAAGTGTCACTGTTGTGGCAAAGTGACTATTGTTGACTACAGTATAACTCTCCTGAAAGTAATTTCCAAACTATTCATTTGGGAATTGGGATGGCAAGTATTGGATACCACCTACCCCAGGAGCAGAACGTGTTAGTGGACTTAAAGTGGAGAGGAGAGAGAGAGAGAGGGAGGGAGAGAGAGAGAGAGAGAGAGAGAGAGAGAGAGAGAGAGAGAGAGAGAGAGAGAGAGAGACAGAGAGAGAGAGAGAGAGAGAGAGACAGAGAGAGAGAGAGAGAGAGAGAGAGAGAGAGAGAGAGAGAGAGAGAGAGAGAGAGAGACAGCGAGAGAGAGAGAGAGAGAGAGAGAGAGAGAGAGAGAGAGAGAGAGAGAGAGAGAGAGAGAGAGAGCAAACGGCATTGCTTTGTTAATCTAAACACTTTGCCCATGCCAATAAAGCCCTTTGAATTTAATAGAATTGAGAGGGAGTGAGACAGCTAGATGGAAGCAGAGAGAGAGAGAGAGAGAGAGAGAGAGAGAGAGAGAGAGAGAGAGGAGAGAGAGAGAGAGAGAGAGAGAGAGAGAGAGAGAGAGAGAGAGAGAGAGAGAGAGAGAGAATAAGGGAGCTAGATGGAAGGAGAGATGGAGAGAGGTAGATAGAGAGACTAAATAAGGGAGCTAGATGGAAGGGAGAGGGAGAGAGATAGAATGATGGATAGGAGAGGGTAAATCCTATTCCGTTTGATCTAATCTCCCATGTAATCCCTCCAGAAAACCCAGTAACAAAAAGAGCCATCTCATCTCTTCTCAGGAAATGACAAGAGATAAACAGGGCCAGCCACAGCAGCCATTACCCATCATTACACTGCAGAGCGACCGTGGGAGAGGACACCATACTGATCTACCATGGATAATAAAGGCAGAAAGCATTACAGACGTCTAATGTTCGATGTCCCATACCATTCTGATCATCATCTAGGGCCTTAGGGTGCAGGGCCAAATGACCTGTCTCAGAGTTCGCAGACAATTCTTTTTTAGCAGAGCTGATGTTTTTTATTATAATTTTACTCAATGCGTGAGACAGAAAATGACAATAAACCCCTATTTCAGTTACATGGAGCTATTACAGAAAACATTGCATTTTGAAAGCCTGCATGATGGTCATTTAGGCCCAACAGTTTCAAATGCTTCATAAACCTTGTACAGAATTATTGAATACTCGTTTCTGATTGTCTAGAACGACATTATAGAATGGACATTAAACCCAGATAACGGAACAGTTGGAAAATATATTGGGACACATGGAATCATGATGACGCCTACTAATAAGCAAAAAGGCAGTAACTGCTCATAGCGTGGAACTAAGAAAAAGTGCTTTTATTTACCTTGGTTTCACAGTAACCTTTTGCAGTTACTGCTAACATGACCTCCATTTTCTCCAAAACACAATACAATAGAGGCAGAATACTAGTCCACATGATTACGCATGTATTTAATGTAGCAAAAACGACTAACTCATTTTCAACCAAATTAACAGTTACTGCCTTTTTGCTTGGTAGGGCAGTAAAAATGCAGACCATACTTTCTAAAAAAGTTACAGAAAGCTAAAACAACCACACAAACCGAAATGGAATACATTGTAAACGCAGGTCAAACAAAGAGCTAGCTAGCATTGATTTGTTTATGCAGAGACAGAGATTGGGGAGGTAGAGAAAGAGAGACCAAGGAGAGATTGGGGAGGTAGAGAGAGAGAGACCAGGGAGAGATTGGGGGGGTAGAGAGAGAGAGACCAAGGAGAGAATGGGGGGTTAGAGAGAGAGACAGGGAGAGATTGGGGGGGTAGAGAGAGAGACCAGGTAGAGATTGGGGAGGGGGGGGGGGGTAGAGGGAGAGACCAGGGAGAGATTGGGGGGTTAGAGAGAGAGAGACCAGGGAGAGTTTGGGGGGGTAGAGAGAGAGAGACCAGGGAGAGATTGGGGGGGTAGAGAGAGAGACCAGGGAGAGATGGAGGGGGTAGAGAGAGAGAGACCAGGGAGAGAATGGGGGTTAGAGAGAGAGACAGGGAGAGACTGGGGGGGTAGAGAGAGAGAGACCAGGGAGAGATTGGGGGGGTAGAGAGAGAGACCAGGGAGAGAATGGGGGTTAGAGAGAGAGACAGGGAGAGACTGGGGGGGTAGAGAGAGAGAGACCAGGGAGAGATTGGGGGGGTAGAGAGAGAGACCAGGGAGAGATTGGGGGGGTAGAGACAGAGACCAGGGAGAGACTGGGGGGGTAGAGAGAGAGAGACCAGGGAGAGATTGGGGGGGTAGAGACAGAGACCAGGGAGAGATTGGGGGGGTAGAGAGAGAGACCAGGGAGAGATTGGGGGGGTAGAGAGAGAGAGACCAGCTATAGTTAGAGATTGATGTCATTTCTACATTCCTCAGATTCCCACTTCAGTCTTTTCTCTGTGTGGTTGTTAGAGTGCAAAATCAAGACATGCTCACATACTGTATACGCTAATCATTCACTTAATGTATTTTTTACTTTTAGATTTTACACTTTGATGGCCTATATTTTGATGGCTTATTACATTTACATGAATTATTGCAATTAAGCAAACCTATCTGAGTGATACATAACATTAGCATTCAAATGTGTTATCTTCAATGGTAAATCACCTTGCATTTACACTGAGTTATGCCCCTCCGTATCGTCAGTTTTACCTTACTTCTCTAATAACCACCCACAGAGCCACAGAGCCACATATCCACAGATCCACAGAGCCACAGATCAACAGCCACAGAGCCACAGATCCACAAAGCCACAGATCCACAGAGCCACAGATCCACAGCCACAGAGCCACAGATCCACAAAGCCACAGATCCACAGAGCCACAGATCCACAGAGCCACAGAGCCACACATCCACAGATCCACAGAGCCACAGAGCCACAGAGCCACAGATCCACAGATCCACAGAGCCACAGAGCCACAGATCCACAGAGCCACAGATCCACAGAGCCACAGATCCACAGAGCCACAGATACACAGAGCCACAGATACACAGAACTTTTACTACCTTCTTATTTGCATAATTTAGCCTTGCCCTAGAAAGCCAAACGGCTTAAATAGAATCTGACAGCCTGAACATCGTTAACTCAGGTGACACATGGGAGATGGAGAGAGAGAACGGAGGGTCCTTTGTTGACTTCCTTAACTGCAGATAGAAACCATGGAGATAAAGCAGTGGACAGAGGAAACTACTACAACAACACACACACACACTCACACACACACACACACACAAATATTTCTAAGAGTTATATATAAGACTCAAAAAGACTATTTACACACTATATATATACATATTCTTATTGTTAAATTAGACAGTACAATATACAGTACAGTACAATATACAGTACAGTACAATATACAGTACAATATACAGTACAGTACAATATACAGTACAGTACAATATACAGTACAGTACAGTACAATATACAGTACAGTACAATATACAGTACAGTACAGTACAGTACAGTACAGTACAGTACAGTACAGTACAATATACAGTACAGTACAATATACAAAACAGTACAATATACAGTACAGTACAATATACAGTACAATATACAGTACAGTACAGTACAATATACAGTACAGTACAGTACAATATACAGTACAGTACAATATACAGTACAGTACAGTACAATATACAGTACAGTACAATATACAGTACAGTACAATATACAGTACAGTACAATATACAGAACAGTACAGTACAGTTCACTGACTGTAACTCCTTGATAAGAGTCTCAGTGAGCTCACTAGCTGTAGGTGCTGCACTGAAATCTAACAGTACAACTCCAACAATAATTGTATTATCCATTTATTTTAGCCTCTCATCAGTCATCAGTACAGAACACTTTTAGTGGCCTTCTCTACATGCATGCTGAAAGTCACTAGTTAACTTGTTCTTTCTAAAAATATAATTGTATTTGTTCAAACACAATTGTCTCCATCTGTTTACTAAGAACAGGCAGCAAACTGACTGGGTGGCTGTTAGAGCCAGCAAATGGTGCTTTACTATGTTAGGGCAACGGAGTTACTTTATGCTTCCTTCCACGCCTGTGGAAACACACACTACTTTCAGCTTTGGTTTAGTTATTAGATCTACAATACACAAATATGGTGGTGTGTGTGTGCATTAAACCTTATGGGACAACACAGGGTGAAGAAGCCCAGAGGTTCATGGACAGGTAGTTTTTTAGAGAGCTGTGGTGGGACTGTGGGCCTGTGGGTCCAGCCACTGTGCATATGTGGTGCTTCTACATCCGTGCTTCTACATCTGCATTGCTTGCTGTTTGGGGTTTCAGGCTGGGTTTCTGTGACATCGGCTGATGTAAAAAGCGCTTTATAAATACATTTGATTTGATATGGTGGGGGTCAGGGCTGGACGGTCCTAAAGGGAGGAGAAGCCAGGGGCTTGATTAAGCACCAGCCCTACTGCAATGGTACCTCATCAAGGAGCCTCTCCCATAGCTGTCATGCTCCACCAATGGAGAGACCAGATTCAGCTGTATAGGAGTGACACCACTGCTTGTAGAAAATCCTGCATACTGCATTTTTTCTTAATTGTTTCCCCAGTGCAAGTCTAGCAAGCCCAGCCACTTCCAGAGTGTTTTGTTAATTAGGGGATGAGTTTGTGCTAGTGGGGGGGAGATTCAAAAACAAAAGGGTGTGTAATAAAGCGCTGGCAGAAGAAGGCACAGGCAATATGCTTCTCTAATGTCTTCCACCACATGGGGATTTAGTTAGGGAGAGAAAGAGAGAGAAAACTGTTGGGTGTGCAAATTTCAGGGAAAAGCAAGAGGATAGAGAGGGAGAGAAAGAGAGAAGGAGAGAGAGAAGGAGAGAGAGAGAAAATGAGAGAGAGGTGAGAGAGAGAAGAGAGGGAGGGAGGGGGACAGGAAAGAGTCCCCAGTTTGGCCACCTTCCGCAGGGAAAAGTACCATTACAGAAAAGCGAGTGGTGCTTTCCAAGAAGCCGTCAGAGTGCTGTGGCTATCCATAATGAAACAACTGCAGTGGTCGCACACTGAAGGCCCATCTCTTCCTGTGTCCCACACTGAAGGCCCATCTCTTCCTGTGTCCCACACTGAAGGCCCATCTCTTCCTGTGTCCCACACTGAAGGCCCATCTCTTCCTGTGTCCCACACTGAAGGCCCATCTCTTCCTGTGTCGCACACTGAAGGCCCATCTCTTCCTGTGTCCCACACTGAAGACCCCTCTCTTCCTGTGTCCCACACTGAAGGCCCATCTCTTCCTGTGTCGCACACTGAAGGCCCATCTCTTCCTGTGTCCCACACTGAATGCCCATCTCTTCCTGTGTCCCACACTGAAGGCCCCTCTCTTCCTGTGTCGCACACTGAAGGCCCATCTCTTCCTGTGTCCCACACTGAAGGCCCCTCTCTTCCTGTGTCCCACACTGAAGGCCCCTCTCTTCCTTTGTCCCACACTGAAGGCCCATCTCTTCCTGTGTCCCACACTGAAGACCCCTCTCTTCCTGTGTCCCACACTGAAGGCCCATCTCTTCCTGTGTCGCACACTGAAGGCCCATCTCTTCCTGTGTCGCACACTGAAGGCCCATCTCTTCCTGTGTCCTACACTGAAGGCCCCTCTCTTCCTGTGTCCCACACTGAAGGCCCCTCTCTTCCTGTGTCCCACACTGAAGACCCCTCTCTTCCTGTGTCCCACACTGAAGGCCCCTCTCTTCCTGTGTCGCACACTGAAGGCCCCTCTCTTCCTGTGTCCCACACTGAAGGCCCTTCTCTTCCTGTGTCCCACACTGAAGACCCCTCTCTTCCTGTGTCCCACACTGAAGACCCCTCTGCCTTTGTAAAACCCTTGTTGTATAACAATTGCAGGAGATGTGGCAGCGGCAGGGCAGGTGCCAGGTCATCGGCAGGGGTTGTGGCAGCGGCAGGGGATGTGGCAGGGGCCGGGGCAGGGACAGGGGCCGGGGTAGGGACAGGGACAGGGGTAGGGACAGGGACAGCAGCAGAGGCAGGGGCAGCTGCAGGGGCAGGGGCAGCGGCAACTATGTTTGAGTTAAGCGGTTGCAAAGCTCCTTTGAAGACTGTTTTTTTTTAAAGAGAAGTATTCAGATCCCTTGACTTTTTTAAAATTTTGTTACATTACAGCCTTATTCAAAAATTGATAAACTAATTTTTTTTCTCATCAATTGACACACTGTACACAATAAGGATTTTGTTTTTGACATTTTTGCACATTTATAAAAAATTAAAAACAGAAATACCTTATTTACGTAAGTATTCAGACCCTTTGTTGTGAGACTCGAAATTGATCATCCTTGAGATGTTTCTACAACTTGATTGGAGTCCACCTGTGGTATAATTCAATTGATTGGCCATGATTTGGAAAGACACACACCTGTCTATATAAGGTCCCACAGTTGACAGTGCATGTCAGAGCAAAAACCATAACCTGATGAAGACAGCTGGTCTGTCGAAACGTTGGTTATTAGGTTATTCAATTATTGCATCTGAACTCCTAGAGTGTGCGGCTCTCCTTTTCTTTTTCAAGAGCAAAAAACAATCCATGAGGTCGAAGGAATTGTCCGTAGAGCTCAGAGACAGGATTGTGTCGAAGGCACAGATCTGGGGAAGGGTACCAAAACATTTCTGCATTGAAGGTCCCCAAGAACACAGTGGCCTCCATCATTCTTAAATGGTTGAAGTTTGGAACCACCAAGACTCTTCCTAGAGCTGGCCAGACGGAGCAATCGAGGGAGAAGAGCCTTGGTCAGGGAGGTTACCAAGAACCCGATGGTCACTCTGACAGAGCTCTATAGTTCCTCTGTGGAGATGGGAGAACCTTCCAAAAGGACAACTATTTCATAACAAGTCTCTGAATGTCCTTGAGGGGCTGAGCCAGAGCCCGGACTTGATCCCGATCAAACATCTCTGGAGACCTGAAAATAGCTGTGCAGTGACGCTCCCCATTCAACCTGACAGAGCTTGAGAGGATCTGCAGTGAAGAATGGGAGAAACTCCCCAAATACAGGTGTGCCAAGCTTGTAGCGCCGTACCCAATAATACTTATGTGCAACAGTGAGCACTGTATGAGATAATGTTATGTGTGTGGTGTGTGTGTGTGTGTGTGTGCATGTGAGTGCATGTGTGTGAGAGAGAGATTGAGCTCCCAAAGTTAACGGGAGACACCCTCAGGGAGGCCCGGCTCTCTCAGCTGGAATGCTGGGAGTTCTATCTCTGTCTCTCTGGGCTTCCCATGAATTATTTTAGGTCACGACGAGCGCACCTCTCCAAGAATCCATTTGCACTGATTACCATGCTTGACTTCCACATCAGACAGTCTCCTCTCCTCTCCTCTCCTCTCCTCTCCTCTCCTCTCCTCTCCTCTCCTCTCCTCTCCTCTCCTCTCCTCTCCTCTTCTCCACTCTCCTCCTCTCTCCTCCTCTGTCCTCCTCTATCCTCTTCTCTCCTCCTCTCTCCTCCACTCTCCTACGCTCTCCTTTTATAGAAACATGAAATGAATGTACGAAAAATGTGAATGCACACCTTCTTAATATTGAGTTGCAGCCTCAATTCGTTGGGGCATGGACTCTACAATGTGTCGAAAGCATTCCAAACGGATGCTGGCCATTGCTTCCCACAGTTGTCAAGTTGGGTGGTGAACCATTCTTGATACACACAGGAAATTGTTGAGGGTGAAAAACCCAGCAGCATTGCAGTTCTTGACACAAACCGGTCCACCTGGCACCTACTACCATACCCCGTTCAAAGGCACTTAAATATTTTGTCTTGCCCATTCACCCTCTGAATGACATACATGCACAATCCATGTCTCAAGGCTTAAAAGTACTTCAAAATTCTTCATTCAGTGAGTCACAATGTGAATAAATGTTGTGGGTGCTACTGCCATGACCTCTCTCTCTCTCTCTCTCTCTCTCTCTCTCTTTTTCTCTCTCTTTTTCTCTCTGGCTTTCGCCCTCTCTCTCTCTCTCTCTCTCTTGGATTCTCTCTCTTGCCCTCTCTCGCCTTCTCTCTCTCTCGTTTTCTCTCTCTCCCACTTTCTCTCGTAGTTAAACAGCCTTCAGCACATCTTCTGCAAGTGCCAATCACTCTAAATTAGAAGTGCAAATTAAACTCAGCCTCAAATGCTTAATTACAGCCCTGACTTGACTGTGGAGCATGAAGAACTGAGGGTTGTGAGACATGAGTGCAATCACTTACACACACAGTGATTTTTGTAGCCGTACCCGTATAGTTTGTGCTTCACATTGATTTTCCATAGATTTTTCTCAATCCATATACCACATTCACACAAACAATTAAATACTGTTTCTCTGTGTGTTCCAGACTCCCCCAGTCTATATCTGGACAAGCATAAACACATTTCTCAAAAACATTTCAGCTCATGTCTGGGTAACTTTCATACAGTATCTTCACACCTCCCGTGTATCCCTGACAACCCATCTCCTGCCGTTTGTCTGAACGTACATCGTTGTAGAGGATCGGGTGTCACGGTGCGTCGGATATATGGGACGATAGACGGAGCGCTGGTCAAGTGTCATCCTTTTATTTGGAAATGAGATGGACTCACGAAGCATTTACAAATAAAAGAGAGTGAAAAAACAAAAACACGATACAACAAACAAAACACGGTGACTTACTTGCTGGGCTGCTGGCAGTGCAGACAAGCAGGAACAATGATCCACACACAGGTGGAAATGTGTGGAGCCTATATACTATCCCCAATCAGAGACAACGCTAGACAGCTGTCTCTGATTGGGGATGATAATCTCCCTAGTTAGGGTGTGATGACTTGGTTGTGTGCCTCTCTCCTCCCCTAGGTGGGAGTAAGAGGCCTTACCACAACCAAGCCATCACAGTACCCCCCCCCAAGGTGCGGACTCCCGATCGCACAATAAATCCCCCCTCTCCTGAAAGGAAAAAAAAAAAAAAAAGTCCAAAAAACTAGGGGGAACATGGCGGGGTACTGAGATGGTTGCTGGTGGAGGCTCCGGTTCTGGTTCCGGGCGTGGCGCAAGCTCTGAGAGTAGCTTCTCTCCTACCTCTCTGTTGCACGCCCGGTCCAGTCCGGACCCCAGCGCGATGGTTCCCCTCTCAGTACTCCCGCCATTTACCAAGTCCTGTCTGGACCCTGGTGTGGGAGCCCTCGACCCTGGAGAGGGGCTGACCACCGGCCCTGGACTGGGCACCGGTGGAGCGGACTGCTCCGGCACTGGAGCGACGCATACGACCGGCCCCGGACTGGGCACCGGTGGAGCGGACTGCTCCGTCACTGGAGCGACGTAGACGACCGGCCCCGGACTGGGCACCGGTGGAGCGGACTGCTCCGGCACTGGAGCGACGTAGATGACCGGCCCCAGACTGGGCACCGGTGGAGCGGGCTGCTCCGGCACTGGAGCGACGCAGATGACCGGCCCCGGACTGGGCACCGGTGGAGCGGACTGCTCCGGCACTGGAGCGACGTGGACGACCGGCCCCGGACTGGGCACCGGTGGAGCGGACTGCTCCGGCACTGGAGCGACGCAGACGACCGGCCCCGGACTGGGCACCGGTGGAGCCGACTGCTCCAGCACTGGAGTGACGCAGACGGCCGGACCCGGATGGGGCTCCGGTGGAGGTTCAGGGCTGCTCACCTTCCCCGGAGGTCTCGGGCTGCTGACCCTCCCCGGGGACCTCGGGCTGCTGACCCTCCCCGGGGACCTCGGGCTGCTGACCTTCGCCGGGGACCTCGGGCTGCTGACCTTCGCCGGGGACCTCGGGCTGCTGACCTTCGCCGGGGACCTCGGGCTGCTGACCGTCACCGGGGACCTCGGGCTGCTGACCGTCACCGGGGACCTCGGGCTGCTGACCGTCACCGGGGACCTCGGGCTGCTGACCTTCACCGGAGGTCTCGGGCTGCTGACCTTCTCCGGAGGTCTCGGGCTGCTGACCTTCACCAAAGGCCTCGGGCAGCTGACCTTCACCAAAGGCCTCGGGCTGCTGACCGTGCCCACCCTGGGCACCGACGTAGAGGTGGTTTTCAGCCCTGTCGCAGGTCTGGCTGTCGACCCCAGACTGGGCGCCGACACGCTATGAAACTCCTGCTCCACAGCGGGACTGAACGTCGTGCCCACCCTGGGCACCGACGCAGAGATGGTTTCCAGCCCTGTGGTTGGGCTGGCTGTCGGCCCCAGACTGGGCACCGACGCGCTATGGAGCTCCTGCTCCACAGCGGGGCTGAACGTCGTGCCCACGCTGGGCACCGACGCAGAGATGGTTTCCAGCCCTCTGGTTGGGCTGGCTGTCGGCCCCAGACTGGGCACCGACGCGCTATGGAGCTCCTGCTCCACAGCGGGGCTGAACGTCGTGCCCACCCTGGGCACCGACGCAGAGATGGTTTCCAGCCCTCTGGTTGGGCTGGCTGTCGGCCCCAGACTGGGCACCGACACGCTATGGAGCTCCTGCTCCACAGCGGGACTGAACGTCGTGCCCACCCTGGGCACCGACGCAGAGGTGGTCTCCAACCACAGAGCTGTGCTGTCGACCGTCGTTGTAGACTCCGTGCGAGGGGTAGGCACGGGGCGTACTGGACTGGGGACACACACCATAGGTCTGGTGCGAGGAGCTGGCACGGGTCGCACCGGGCTGGAGACACGCACCATAGATTGGGTGCGAGGAGCAGGCACAGACCGTACCGGGCTGGGGGAACGCACCACTGGTCTGGTGCGAGTAGCTGGAACGGGCTGTACCTGGCTGGGGAAACGCACCGTTGGGTCGGTGCGTTGAGCTGGCACGGGTCGCGCCGGGCTGGGGAAACGCACCATAGGTTGGGTGCGAGGAGCAGGCACAGACCGTACCGGGCTGGGGGAACGCACCACTGGTCTGGTGCGAGTAGCTGGAACGGGCTGTACCTGGCTGGGGAAACGCACCGTTGGGTCGGTGCGTTGAGCTGGCACGGGTCGCGCCGGGCTGGGGAAACGCACCATAGGTTGGGTGCGAGGAGCAGGCACAGACCGTACCGGGCTGGGGGAACACACCACTGGTCTGGTGCGAGTAGCTGGAACGGGCTGTACCTGGCTGGGGAAACGCACCGTTGGGTCGGTGCGTTGAGCTGGCACGGGTCGCGCCGGGCTGGGGAAACGCACCATAGGTTGGGTGCGAGGAGCAGGCACAGACCGTACCGGGCTGGGGGAACGCACCACTGGTCTGGTGCGAGTAGCTGGAACGGGCTGTACCTGGCTGGGGAAACGCACCGTTGGGTCGGTGCGTTGAGCTGGCACGGGTCGCGCCGGGCTGGGGAAACGCACCATAGGTTGGGTGCGAGGAGCAGGCACAGACCGTACCGGGCTGGGGGAACGCACCACTGGTCTGGTGCGAGTAGCTGGAACGGGCTGTACCTGGCTGGGGAAACGCACCGTTGGGTCGGTGCGTTGAGCTGGCACGGGTCGCGCCGGGCTGGGCAAACGCACCATAGAGCTGGTGCGCGGAGCAGGCGCGGGCCGTACCGGGCTATTGTTGCGCACCGATGGTTTGGTGCGCTGAGTCGGTCTCCTCCTCCGACTCTGGACCGGCGCTGGAGGCACCGGACTGGGAACTGACGCTGGAGCACGACTGTGCCTGTCGTCCCTACTCCAACGCCAATCCCCATCCTGTGAGGGTTCCTCCGGGAACCCCCACGAGTGAGGGAACAGAAGCACATCGCTGTCGTCTTCCTCCGACTCCTCTCTGTACTCCTGCTCCCACGGCTGTAGGGGCTCCTCCTGGAACCCCCACGAGTGCAGTGGTCGGGGCTCTTCTCCCTCGATCCCCGACCACCCCCATAGCCCCCCCCCAAAATCAGTTTGAGGGGTTTTCTGGGCTCCAGGCTGGTCCTCAACTTTAGCCCGGTGACGTGTCCTCCGTCTCCGGCGCCTCTGCTGCTCCGGACCCCAGCCTTCCTCCACCGCACGATAATGGGAGTGTTCCTCCTCGGTAATTTTCCCCATACCGAGGAGGATGTCTCCCAAAGTAATCCCCCGTTGCGTCCCAGGGTGGTGGATCATTCTGTCACGGTGCGTCGGATATATGGGACGATAGACGGAGCGCTGGTGAAGTGTCATCCTTTTATTTGGAAATGAGATGGACTCACGAAGCATTTACAAATAAAAGAGAGTGAAAAAACAAAAACACGATACAACAAACAAAACACAGTGACTTACTTGCTGGGCTGCTGGCAGTGCAGACAAGCAGGAACAATGATCCACACACAGGTGGAAATGTGTGGAGCCTATATACTATCCCCAATCAGAGACAACGCTAGACAGCTGTCTCTGATTGGGGATGATAATCTCCTTAGTTAGGGTGTGATGACTTGGTTGTGTGCCTCTCTCCTCCCCTAGGTGGGAGTAAGAGGCCTTACCACAACCAAGCCATCACATCGGGAAGACCCGAAGCTAAATGAAGACGATCATATATATGACACATTTACAGAAATGCTGATTGATTTGCATTGTCACTTTCAAATAAATAAACACATATAAGACTACAATTAGTACATGCTAATGTGTCATATATTTATATAATTATGTCTATATTAAACATGAGACTGTAGCCTGATAATGTCTCTCTCTCTGCTTTGATTTCAACAGAATAGATTGAACATATCCAGCTCCAACAATGTGATGGTGTGTTGACATGGCCCTCGCCCTCACCTAAAGAGCTCTATGCATCGACCCTGAGGAACATGCCTGAGTGTTGACATGGCCCTCACCTAAAGAGCTCTACACATCAACCCAGTCCTGTAAAGCATATGACCACACATACTGTACACGGCAGCTCCTCCAAACATATTTAAACAGTGAGACCGGCGGAATGGTGAACATTGATTTGAAAATCCATTGTGAACCACAAACTCACACACATGTGGCCAACTCGCAATTACTGTATTTTGCACAAACACACACACAGACAAATGTGCTCATGTGTGCAGGCACGTGCACCCACACACACACACACACACACACACACACACACACACACACACACACACACACACACACACACACACAAACATTGGAGGGAGGATGTGCGATGGATGGTGAGTTAGTTTAAGGGATTGGACAGTGTTGACTTTGCCTTGAACCAGCAAAGCCTCTATGCTCTACCAACTGCCTCACTTGTCATACTGAGAAGGCTTCCTATCAGCCACCGCATGGCAGAATATATATATATATATATATATATATATATATATATATTTTTAATATATATATTACCCCTCTCCCCCTCTTCCATTCTCCACCCATCCCACCCTCCATTCATTCTCCTCCCTCCATCTCTCTGTAACTCTACTTCCCTGTAGGGAGGTTTTTATTGGGTCTTTGTGAAGGAAGTTTTCCAGAAAAATGTAGTTTTTTATATATTATACAATTGTAGCTGCATATTTGACAACTACTATTCAGTGTTCTCCTCAAGGACACTAGAGTACTAGTGCAGTGTACTGACTTATGGCTTGAACTAGTATTGCTATAGCACTCAAATCCATCTCCAGAACCACACAACATGCAAAACAAAGAGGGAGAGGGAGAAAGAGGGAGAGAGGGAGAGAGAGAGAGAGAGATAGAGATTACTGGATGTTGAAGCCCTTAGGTGCTGAGGGGAAGAGAGGGTATAAGGAGAAGATGGAGGACAAGCTTAGGCAGAGCCAGGTGAGAGAGGTTTGGAAGGATATGAGAAATATCACTGGCTTCAAAAAGTCAAACAGTGGACAGACAGAGGGGACCCAGGACAGAGCCAATGAGCTGAACCAATGTTTTAACAGGTTCGATATTGGACCTGTCCACCTTACCTCCAGCTCCCCAGGTCACACAAACTCACAGCTGTCCCACCCCCACTTTGCCTCTGTTGAGACAATCAGTGACCCCACCTCCGCCCCTGCTCCCTCTGGACTGGTCCTCAACATCCCCCTTCCCCCCACCTCCCCACCTGGGCTGGCTTTCACCACCAACCAAGTGAAGAGAGAGCTGGAGAGACTACATCAGTGGAAAGCGGCAGGCCCTGATGGCATCAGCCCAAGGGTGCTTAGGGTCTGTGCTGACCAACTGTGTGGAATACTCCAGCATCGCTTCAACCTTAGCCTGAGCCTAGAAAGGGTCCCTGTGCTGTGGAAAACATCCTGCCTCATCCCAGTTCCCAAGAAGGCACACCCTACTTTCCTGAATGACTTCAGACCTGTAGCGCTAACATCCCACATCATGAAGACCCTGGAATGGTTAGTCCTCGCTCACCTCAGACCCCCTGCAGTTCACATACAAACATCGGGGTGGATGATGCTATCATTTACCTTCTGCAAAGGGCCTACTCTCACCTGGACAACGCAGGTTGCACTGTGAGGGTTATGTCTTTTGACTTCTCCAGTGCCTTCAACACCATTCAGCCCCTGCTACTGGGTGAGAAGATGAAAAGGATGAAAGTGGGAGCACCCTTAGTCTCCTGGGTCACGGACTACCTGACCGGTAGGCCACAATTTGTGCGACTACAAATCAGAACGGGCAGTGAGCAACACAGGGGCTCCCCAGGGAACGGCCCTGTCCGCCTTCCTGTTCACCCTCTACACCTCAGACTTCAGATATAACTCTGAAACCTGCCGCCCACAGAAGTTCTCGGATGACTCCGCAATTGTAGGGTGCATCAGGGGTGGGCAGGAGGAGGAGTACAGGAGCACAATCAGTGACTTTGTGTTGTGGTGTGAGCAGAACCACCTTCAGCTCAACATTAGCAAAACAAAGGAGATGGTGGTGGACTTCAGGAGAACCAAGGCACAACTTACTGCAGTCCCTATACAGGGGATGGATGTGGAAATGGTTGGGTCATACAAGTTCCTGGGAGTCCATATGGACAACAGGCTGGAATGGGTTGGTAACACCGGGGCTCTGTACTAAAAGGGCCAGAGCCGACTCTACTTTCTGAGGAGGCTCAGGTCCTTCAACGTGTGCAGTAAACTACTGCATACCTTCTACCAGTCTGTGGTGGCCAGTGCCATCTTTTTTGCATTGTTGTGCTGGGGCGCCATCATAAAAGCCGGTGATGCTTCTCGGGTAAATAAGCTGATCAGGAAGGCTAGCTCTGTTCTGGGGATTAGCCTTGACACTCTAGAGGAGGTGGCGGAGCGACGGATCCTGGCCAAACTGCTGGCCATCATGGACAACGTCACCCACCCTCTGCAGAGAGCGCTACAGGAGGTCCTTCCTGCTGGCGGCTATTAGACTATATAATGCCTCACCGGGGTGCCGTGCCGTCGGTAACATAGACCTGGAACTGTTGGGGTGTTAGGACCTAGTTTAACATTTATGCATCCATCCGTGAGTAACTCTGGTCTGTAATCACTCATTCACTAAGGACTTATTTATTCATTCAGGTCTGTATATACATATTCATGTACAGTTATTATATCATATCACGTGCAATATTGCAAGTAATTATTGGACTTCATTCAGGAATGCATATTAGTATCCTGTCAGTTGTATCTTTTTTCATTGCTTTTAGTATATTGAATGTGCAATACGTGCATTTATCTGTAATTAAAGTCTGCTCACTAAGGACTGTATTTTATTACTATTATTACCCTAAATTATATCATACACACATTTAGCTATTTAAGAATCTCTTCCTGTCATTTACCTGTACAGTTAATGTAACCATGCAATATTCACTTACCTGTAAATGTAACTGTATATTTACGTGTACAGTTAATTTAACCATGCAAAATATTCTATCTATCTATCTATCTATCTATCTATCTATCTATCTATCTATCTATCTATCTATCTATCTATCTATCTATCTATCTATCTATCTATCTATCTATCTATCTATCTATCTATCTATCTATCTATCTATCTATCTATCTATCTATCTGAAAGGAGCCACACACTGAGTATAGTCACAGTCGGATGTAAGTGGTCAAGGTGGAGAAACTACGGCCCACAAGGCGGCAGGTAGCCTAGTGGTTACAGTGTTGGGCCTGTAACTGAAAGGTTGCCGGATCGAATCCCCGAGCTGACAAGGTATAAATCTGTCGTTCTGCCCCTGAACAAGGCAGTTAACCCACTGTTCCTAGGCCGTCATTGTAAATAAGAATTTGTTCTTAACTGACTTGCCTAGTAAAATAAAGGTTAAAAAAAAAAAAAAAGGCTCCCAAAGATACTGTACTGTCAAGACTCCCAAAGACTCACTGCACAGTCAGCCCTGGATCACGCAAACAATCTACTCCTGGGTGTTTTGAGATAAACAACACAACTGTGTTGTAACCTGACCGGTCAACATAGTTTAGATGTGGCTCCATTGTTTTGCTCAACACATTCCACACCAGTGGGGAAACATCAGGGCCCTCTTCGTCCTCAGAGAGGGCCTAAGGATAGATACACATCTGTATATATTTTGAAATATTATAATTTGTAATTTTGTTTTCATTGATTTAATCTTTTTTTGTCTTAATTGTAATGATCTTCCTATTGAATGTCTTCAGTTTGTGCTGCTTACCGGTCAAGTTCTGACCGTTCCAGTGTCCACTGCATCAGTAGAAATAACATTTTCTGCTTTAAAAAGGATCAAGACATATTCCAGGAACACCACTGGACAGGCCAGACTGTCAGCCCTGGCTTTGATATCAATCGAAAAAGAACTTATTTTGGATTTAAAATCAAAAGACAAGCTATATGAACCTGCCATTGCCCATTTCATAATGAAGGACAGGAGAATGGAGATCTCTGAGGGCCTAGCTGAGGGCCTAGCTCCAATAGTCACGGTTCACCACTGCCATAACCCTAAACCTAACCCCAGAGCCTAAAAAAGTATTGTCATGTGGGGACCGGCAAAATGTCCCCACTGGTCCGAATTATCCTTGTTTTACTATCCTTGTGAGGACTTCTAGTCAGAAACACACACACACACACACACACACACACACACACACACACACACACTCAGACACACTGCATCTATCAGTCACCAACATTACAAACACAGTCTTCATACTTCAGGTGCTGAATTAATGAGATGCCTGATGTTTCCTTTTAGACCCAGACTATAATTTAATGACTAACAGCTTTAAAGAAAAGATTGGTGTCAAATGTTCCTCTGGTCACTAAAAACAATCCCTTGTCTATACCATGAAACAAGACGTTGAAACTAGACAATGAAACCGGCAAGTCTCCAAATGGTTACTTATGTTTGTTACATCTGGCACCTGTGTGTTTGTTTTATGAACCAGCATTGGCTCTGATGCTTGACATACGGACAAGGTTTGTGGCAATATAATGCAAATAATATTCAGAGAGTGGCTAGATAAGCCTGTCTGGACAGAGCTATTATTCTCTCCTCTCATGTACTCTGACATATCACCCTGTTAACCACTTTCTTTCTAATCCCACTCACTGCAAAGGTATGTACAATACACTCCAGAACACTAACCTTACATAGCTCATAGTTAGACCTTAACACAAACCCTACGCAGCTAAAAGATGGAGCTTTAAGAATAAGTCACAGACTCAACAATGAATGGTAGCAGGGTGTGAAAACTTTGAGGAGCACTTGTCTTGTAGACAGTTTATTATATTGGTGATTTTGTTTTTTAAGAGAGTATTTTGTTTTTATAAATCCCTTTGGCTGTCCTGGCTTGTTTCAAAGTCAGATGATATTGAGTTTAAGATTATTCCAGGCTGAAAGTTTTTATCCAACAGGCTCTGCACTACTGAAGCTGGTGTCGAGGTGAGCATCAGTAGCAGCAGGAGCAGGATTGGTCTGTAGGACACACAGTAGTCAGTACTATATCCACCTAATTAAGCTAGCGTTAGCTTGGTCTGTAAGACACACAGTAGTATGTACTATATCCACCTAATTAAGCTAGCGTTAGCTTGGTCTGTAAGACACACAGTAGTATGTACTATATCAACCTAATTAAGCTAGCGTTAGCTTGGTCTGTAAGACACACAGTAGTCAGTTTTATATCAACCTAATGAAGCTAACGTTAGCTTGAAAAGTTACAAATCACATCACCAGATAGCAGCTGGCTAATTACATTGATATGCTTTGGAATGTCTAACCAGTGTATTATGAAAGCTAGCTAGCAAGATTTTGGTTAAGATAAACAGTTCGCTAGCTAGTTAGATAGCTAGGTAACGTTAGCTACATTACATTAGCTTAACTTATTTTCTGATGCGCTGTGTCACGAGAGGGTGCATAGGGAGACCAAGACGCAGCGCAGGGATAGTAGTTTGACATTTTAATATTACTATGTATAACAAACACCAATGACGAACTACTAAACAAAAAAAAACACGAATTACAAACGTCACGTTAAAACAAAACACGATATTTAAACGTAACCAAAAGCACACTTACTGTCATCGTGACTTGCGAAATATACCTATAACGATAACGACCCACAAACCCAGTGTGAAACATGCAAACCTATGAAGGATCCCTAATTAGAGACGATGCACTACAGCTGCCTCTAATTAGGGATCCAACACAAACCACCACCAGAAACAGTAAGAATAGACCTGTCAGACTCTGATCATGGCTACATAGAGAAGCAAATGGGCTTCTCTATGGCCAGAGCCTGACACGCTGATGTTGGCTTATCTCATAGCTCCCTCTTTGAAACTAACCCCATCAGTTGAGACTTAGTTACGTTTTGAAATCCTCTGACTGAAAGTGCTGGCAGACATTTTGCCAAGATTGTGCAAAGCTGTCATCAAGGCAAAGGGTGGCTACTTTGAATAATCTCAAATATAAAATATATTTTGATTTTTTTAACACATTTTTGGTTACTACATGATTCCATATGTGTTATGTCATAGTTTTGAAGTCTTCACTATTATTCCACAATGTAGAAAATAGTAAAAATAAAGAAAAACCCTTAAATTGAGTCCAAACTTTTGACTTGGACTGTAGTTTCAAAACATTACATAAAAAAATGCACATTAATACACTGAAAATGCTATTCAGCGATGCACATTGCTTCAAAGCCTAAACTAAAATAATGGTGCAGCATAAGCAGTAAAGATGAATGTGAAAGTGTTTCATTAACGCCCTATCCTGTCTGTGTTTGTGCATGCTTCAGCTGTACTGTTCAAATTTGACGGGTGTAAAGAGGAAAGCAGTCTTTACAGAAATATATTCTGAGGTGAAACGCATTAAAAACTGTGAAAAGCACAAGGTATCAAGTTCAGGAAAGGTGCTGCAGGCTGAACATTTTTCATATTTTAATGAACATTTTCTATGTAGTAGACTAGTCTTCCTCTAGTGACTGAAGATCCCTTTACACTGCTCTATGTATTCCTGTGGCTCATTGTCGTTAGTAACAGCAGCACATCATTGTCGTTAGTAACAGCAGCACATCATTGTCGTTAGTAACAGCAGCACATCATTGTCGTTCGTTAGTAACAGCAGCACATCATTGTCATTAGTAACAGCAGCACATCATTGTCGTTAGTAACAGCAGCACATCATTGTCATTAGTAACAGCAGCACATCATTGTCGTTAGTAACAGCAGCACATCATTGTCGTTAGTAACAGCAGCACATCATTGTCGTTAGTAACAGCAGCACATCATTGTCGTTAGTAACAGCAGCACATCATTGTCGTTAGTAACAGCAGCACATCATTGTCGTTAGTAACAGCAGCACATCATTGTCGTTAGTAACAGCAGCACATCATTGTCGTTAGTAACAGCAGCACATCATTGTCGTTAGTAACAGCAGCACATCGTTGTCGTTAGTAACAGCAGCACATCATTGTCATTAGTAACAGCAGCACATCATTGTCGTTAGTAACAGCAGCACATCATTGTCGTTAGTAACAGCAGCACATCATTGTCATTAGTAACAGCAGCACATCATTGTCGTTAGTAACAGCAGCACATCATTGTCGTTAGTAACAGCAGCACATCATTGTTGTTAGTAACAGCAGCACATCATTGTCGTTAGTAACAGCAGCACATCATTGTCGTTAGTAACAGCAGCACATCATTGTCGTTAGTAACAGCAGCACATCATTGTCGTTAGTAACAGCAGCACATCATTGTTGTTAGTAACAGCAGCACATCATTGTCGTTAGTAACAGCAGCACATCATTGTTGTTAGTAACAGCAGCACATCATTGTTGTTAGTAACAGCAGCACATCATTGTTGTTAGTAACAGCAGCACATCATTGTTGTTAGTAACAGCAGCACATCATTGTCGTTAGTAACAGCAGCACATCATTGTCATTAGTAACAGCAGCACATCATTGTCATCTCTTATTCCCAGGAGTTTCAACTTATTAGCACTGAGGTCACTTTCCCTCCTCTTCTTATTAGCACTGAGGTCACTTTCCCTCCTCTTCTTCCTGCCCTGATGTTGAATGGTGTGTAATATAGCCTTCCTGTATGGTGCTACCTGGCTAAACCCTCAGCTAATCTCTCTGGGGCTCAGGTAAATAAATCTCTACGAGGGTGCAGATGATACCCTAAGTATTGGCAAGGTAAATTAGGGTTAAGTGCCTTGCTCAAGGACACAATGACAGGTTTTTCACCTTGTCATCTCGGGTATTCAAACCAACAACCTTTCTGTTACTGTCCTTTATAATCGATGTTCTCTGTTGAATGTTGTGCTCTCCGGCAGGTTTAAGTATTTTTACTTTATTTTAGAACCGTTAGGCATCTTTGGGAGAGAGAGAGATATAGAGAGAGAGAGGGGGAGAGAGAGAAAGAGAGAGAGAGAGAGAGAGAGAGAGAGAGAGAGAGAGAGAGAGAGAGAGAGAGAGAGAGAGAGAAAGACGCAAGATACTCTATGTGAAGATGGTGCTAATACGTTATGCATGGAATATGAAAGGTTCTCAGGCGAGCTGGAATTTTCCGGCTGAGTGAACCCTTTCTGTTGGTGGTGCATTCATTCATTTCAGGATTTTTTTCTCTCAAACTCATAACATTAGACTCTACTCTTTCACTTTGCAGCATACAAGTGGCTGATAGTATATCTGGACCAGATGACTTGTCATGGCTGATAGTATATCTGGACCAGATGACTTGTCATGGCTCACCGACCTAATAACTAGAGGTTACCTATAGTAACCTAGGACCCAGAGCCGACCTAATAACTAGAGGTTACCTATAGTAACCAAGGACCCAGAGACTTCCCATATCAGTTTACATGATCAGAGGAACTTTTGACTCTACAAATGTTGTCACCCAGTTTAATCCACAGCACTGTCAGTAAATAGTAACTCCAGTCCTCCCTGGCCTGAGCACTGTGTTTTGAATTGATCAAGTACAACCCAGGTATAACTGCAATAACAGATTTATGCCATGGCTTGAGGTTTGGTGTCGTATCTTAGCTGTCAGTCAATCTCTGCAAATGTGAAAATAAACATTTGGTTAAAGCAATAATTCTGAATGGTTAAGGTTAGAGTTGAGGTTAGGGATAGGGTTCATTCTGAGTGGTTAAATTAAGGGTTCAATAAGGGTATATTTCGCTTCAATAAAAAAAAAACGAAGGCACTGGGATTGAACACGTTACTTTCTGGGACGGAGTTTGTGGCTTAAACGTCCATCCATCATCCCCCATCCCCATCCCCATCTCCATCCACAACACCCTAGCAAGCTGCAAGCCTACGAGATGGAAATAGGCGTTCACGTTTCCCCTAGTGGACGGTATAGTTTACACATTTCACCAGGTCCATAATAATCTGGTACCTGGAGAATCTGAACCTCCTGGCATACTCCATAAGAGAATGGACTGAGTACAGCAGACATGGTCCATTATGAATATGATGGTGTGGTACAGAACTCACTGTCACCAGCCTCACCCCCGACCACTGTACCAGTCCTCCTCTCTCTTCCTCTGTTTCCCTCTACCTCCTCTATTCTCCCCCTCTACCCTTCCACCTCCGTCCAACCACTCCAACAGAGAATCACTCCCATTATAGAGTGTGACTGGCCGCGTGCCACTGTTCCTGCCCTGATACAAACAGATTGGACCTACCATTGTTGTTGTCCTGTGATGGACAGGTGTCTTGTTTATTCAGAGGCCAATCACAGGTGAAATAAGAGGTGTGCAGAGCAAACCAGCCCTCTGTCCTCTATTCAAACCAGCCCTCTGTCCTCTATTGTCTGGCACCACACTAACCAGCCCTCTGTCCTCTATTGTCTGGCACCACACTAACCAGCCCTCTGTCCTCTATTGTCTGGCACCACACTAACCAGCCCTCTGTCCTCTATTGTCTGGCACCACACTAAATAAACACTTTCTCACCACTGACATTCAAATTGCAAGAAGTGTGTCGTAAAATGTCCTGGAAAATGCTAGACAAAAAGGCTTGGTTCCTTGACCAGAGTTTGAAATGGAAAAATAAAATCCATTAAAGCTTAGGGGAGAGAAATTCAGAGGTCAATACAAAGTGCTGAAGAACAAGATGTGACATTCTTCACAGCAGAAAGGAAAAGATAGAAGCTGTCTGTGTCAAGGATTTTAACCATCATGTATTTTTAGTTTTAGTCCAGTGAAAGTTGGTCAAACCACCGGCAGAAAGGGATGTGTTCAGGCAGCAGCTTGAAGTGTGTGTGTGTGTGTGTGTGTGTGTGTGTGTATCTGTGTCTGAAGATGGAGGTGCGAAGAGAGATGTGTATATGCTAATTACAACAGAAATCTGCCAGTACAGGTCCGTCCCAGTCTTTCACGTCACCAGTTCCCTTAATTTTCACAGCTTGATTTTAGGAAGAGCAATGCTCCAATCCCAGAGCAAGGCAGAGACGTAACAGATTCAGTTTATTGCATTATAAAAACGTTGATGTTGACAGCCTGCATGTAACAGTGGAAGGAAGAGCCTACATGAATGGCTTGTTAAAAGCTGACACACATTTCCGCCTTGAGACATGCTGTATGTAAAAACACAACGTGGGAATTACAAAGCAAATTTGTTGACATTAAAATATAAAAATGTGGAGGCTTTGAATGAAGGTCTTTGTGCCTCTGAATGTCTTTGTGCTGGTTAATGTATTTAATGAGATAGTGAGATGGAATGCAGTGTTTGATTCTCTCAAACAGAGGTATTTTATTTTGCTTCGCTGAGCGTTCTGGGTGGGGCTCTCTTTGGCTTGTGATTGGCTATTAATCCGAAGGAAGGAAAGTAGTGTGTGTGTGTGTGTGTGTGTGTGTGTGTGTGTGTGTGTGTGTGTGTGTGTGTGTGTGTGTGTGTGTGTGTGTGTGTGTGTGTGTGTGTGTGTGTGTGTGTGTGTGTGTGTGTGGCATAAGTGTTTGGTGACTAAATTAAACGGTTGTCTCGAATATCGGTTACATGTTAAGAACTGTGAAAGAGTTTGAAAGATATGATATATAGGGCGGCAGGTAGCCTAGCGGTTAGAGCGTTGGGCCAGTAACAGAAAGGTCGCTGGTTTGAATACCCAAAATGACAAGGTGAAAAACCTGTCATTGTGTCCTTGAGCAAGGCACTTAACCCTAATTTGCTCTAGGGGCTGACCCTGTTGGTAGGCTGTCACAGTAAATAAGAATTTGTTATTAACTGACTTGTCTAGTTAAATAAAGGTTAAAAATAACAAATCTATAGATGGATGGACATGATGAAACAGATGGGAGAGGCTGAGGGTAGAGGAAGGACAGAAGTAAATACAAACTAAGTACAACTATTGTATAATAGACTGTGTCCATTAAATATACAGTGGGGAGAACAAGTATTTGATACACTGCCGATTTTGCAGGTTTTCCCACTTACAAAGCATGTAGAAGTCTGTAATTTTTATCATAGGTACTTTTCAACTGTGAGTGACGGAATCTAAAACAAAAATCCAGAAAATCACATTGTATGATTTTTAAAAAATTAATTTGCATTTTATTGCATGACATAAGTATTTGATACATCAGAAAAGCAGAACTTAATATTTGGTACAGAAACCTTTGTTTGCAATTACAGAGATCATATGTTTCCTGTAGTTCTTGACCAGGTTTCCACACACTGCAGCAGGGATTTTGGCCCACTCCTCCATCCAGATCCTTCAGGTTTCGGGGCTGTCGCTGGGCAATACGGACTTTCAGCTCCCTCCACAGATTTTCTATTGGGTTCAGGTCTGGAGACTGGCTAGGCCACTCCAGGACCTTGAGATGCTTCTTACGGAGCCACTCCTTAGTTGCCCTGGCTGTGTGTTTCGGGTCGTTGTCATGCTGGAAGACCCAGCCACGACCCATCTTCAAAGCTCTTACTGAGGGAAGGAGGTTGTTGGCCAAGATCTTGCGATACATGGCCCCATCCATCCTCCCCTCAATACGGTGCAGTCATCCTGTCCCCTTTGCAGAAAAGCATCCCCAAAGAATGATGTTTCCACCTCCATGCTTCACGGTTGAGATGGTGTTCTTGGGGTTGTACTCATCCTTCTTCTTCCTCCAAACACGGCCAGTGGAGTTTAGACCTAAAAGCTCTATTTTTGTCTCATCAGACCACATGACCTTCTCCCATTCCTCCTCTGGATCATCCAGATGGTCATTGGCAAACTTCAGACGGGCCTGGACATGCGCTGGCTTGAGCAGGGGGACCTTGAGTGCGCTGCAGGATTTTAATCCATGACGGCGTAGTGTGTTACTAATGGTTTTCTTTGAAACTGTGGTCCCAGCTCTCTTCAGGTCATTGACCAGGTCCTGCCGTGTAGTTCTGGGCTGATCCCTCACCTTCCTCATGATCATTGATGCCCCACGAGGTGAGATCATGCATGGTGCCCCAGACCGAGGGAGATTGACCGTCATCTTGAACTTCTTCCATTTTCTAATAATTGCGCCAACAGTTGTTGCCTTCTCACCAAGCTGCTTGCCTATTGTCCTGTAGCCCATCCCAGCCTTGTGCAGGTCTACAATTTTATCCCTGATGTCCTTACACAGCTCTCTGGTCTTGGCCATTGTGGAGAGGTTGGAGTCTGTTTGATTGAGTGTGTGGACAGGTGTCTTTTATACAGGTAATGAGTTCAAACAGGTGCAGTTAATACAGGTAATGAGTGGAGAACAGGAGGGCTTCTTAAAGAAAAGAAAGACTAACAGGTCTGTGAGAGCCGGAATTCTTACTGGTTGGTAGGTGATCAAATACTTATGTCATGCAATAAAATGCTAATTAATTATTAAAAAATCATACAATGTGATTTTCTGGATTTTTGTTTTAGATTCCGTCTCTCACAGTTGAAGTGTACCTATGATAAAAATGACAGACTTCTACATGCTTTGTAAGTAGGAAAACCT
>CM042408.1:2900730-2925730 GCA_023634145.1 Thymallus thymallus | reverse complement strand
TTAGCTATTTAAGTATTTCTCTGCCATCGACCTGTATAGTATAGTTAAACATGCACCATCCACCAACGTACAGTTGTGGCCAAAGGTTTTGGAATGACACAAGTATTGGTCTCCACAAAGTTTGCTGCTTCAGTGTTCTTAGATCTTTGCCAGTAGTAACTATGGTACACTGAAGTATAATTACAAGTATTCCATAAGTGTCAAAGGCTTTCATTGACAATGACATTCAGTTTATGCAAAGAGTCAATATTTGCAATGTTGACCCTTCTTTTTCAAGACCTCTGCAATCTGCCCTGGCATGCTGTCAATTAACTTCTGGGCCACATCCTGACTGATGGCAGGTCATTCTTGCATAATCAATGCTTGGAGTTTGTCAGAAGTTGTAGGTTTTTGTTTGTCCAACCGCCTCTTGAGGATCGTCCAAAAGTCTGGGGAGTTTCCTGGCCATGGACCCAAAATGTCGATGTTTTGTTCCCCGAGCCACTTAGTTATCACTTTTGCCTTATGGCAAGGTGCTCCATCATGCTGGAAAAGGCATTGGTCGTCACCAAACTGTTCTTGGATGGTTGGGAGAAGTTGCTCTCGGAGGATGTGTTGGTACCATTCATTATCCATGGCTGTGTTCTTAGGCAAAATTGTGAGTGAGCCCACTCGCTTGGCTGAGAAGCAACCCCACACATGAATGGTCTCAGGATGCTTTACTGTTGGCATGACACAGGACTGATGGTAGCTCTCACCTTGTCTTCTCCGGACAAGGTGTTTTCCGGATGGCCCAAACAATCGGAAAGGGGATTCAGAGAAAATGACTCTACCCCAGTCCTCAGCAGTCCAATCCCTGTACCTTTTGCAGAATATCAGTCTGTCCCTGATGTTTTTCCTGGAGAGAAGTGGCTTCTTTGCTGCCCTTCTTGACACCAGGCCATCCTCCAAAAGTCTTCGCCTCGCTGTGCGTGCAGATGCACTCACACCTGCATGCTGCCATTCCTGAGCAAGCTCTGCACTGGTGGTGCCCTGATCCCGCAGCTGAATCAACTTTAGGAGACGGTCCTGGCGCTTGCTGGACTTTCTTGGGCGCCCTGACGCCTTCTTCACAACAATTTAACCTCTCTCCTTGAAGTTCTTGATGATCCAATAAATGGTTGATTTAGGTGCAATCTTACCAGCAGCAATATCCTTGCCTGTGAAGCCCTGATTGTGCAAAGCAATGATGACAGCACTTGTTTCCTTGCAGGTAACCATGGTTGACAGAGGAAGAACAATGATTTCAAGCACCAACCTCCTTTTAAATCTTCCAGTCTGTTATTCTGACTCAATCAGCATGACAGAGTGATCTCCAGCCTTGTTCTCGTCAACACTCTACCGAGACAATCGCTGACATGATGGCAGCTGGTCCTTTTGTGGCAGGGCTGAAATGCAGTGGACATTTTTTGGGGGGAATTAAGTACATTTTTATGGCAAAGAGGGACTTTGCAATTAATTGCAATTCATCTGATCACTCTTCATGACATTCTGGAGTATATGCAAATTGCCATCATCAACACAGAGGCAGCAAACTTTGTGGAGACAAATACTTGTGTTGTTCTCAAAACTTTTGGCCACGACTGTATAGTGTACATATTCAGCCATACACCCATACTATGTAATGTCTTTTTATAGTTTTTTTTGCACTCCAGACTTCTTGTCTGTCTGTCTGTCTGTCTGTCTGTCTGTCTGTCTGTCTGTCTGTCTGTCTGTCTGTCTGTCTGTCTGTCTGTCTGTCTGTCTGTCTGTCTGTATGTCTGTCTGTCTGTCTGTCTGTCTGTCTATCTATCTATCTATCTAAAGACAGCTGCAAAGCCATATACCCATATACTTTTTCCATAGAAACTAATGGAACAAGTTGATTGCAAATAATTTGTTATACAACAGGTGGGTCTAATCCTGGAGGCTGATTGGTTATAACCGCATTCCGGTCATGCAGATTAAGGGAGAGCCAAACGCAGACCACAGGTTGTTCGTGTTTAATGTACACCACCATGAATAAAATAAAATATAACTCGTAACAACTGGGGTCGTAACACAAAATAAAGGATTGCCACAAAACACTGGGCACTAACAGGAAAAGGACAAATTACTGATGCGTACAATGCCGCGGATAAGCGTGCCGGACATGATATATATTAGGCAGAGGTACATATGTATCCACACACACAATGACATAATAAACAACACAACACGAAGCCCTCACGAAACAGAGGGGTATACATACACCTACTGATAGTGCATGGAAAACAGGTGTGTGCAATTGGGTGGCGAAGACAGTCCGTGATTGGGTCATGAGATAAGTGAGAAGACGGTGATGGCTAGAAGGAACTGGGATGGCCCAGGTGGAGCAGCAACGGAGGAGGCCGTGACAATTCCAGCCAGTGTATACAAATTACCACCAGCTAAAGCTATGACGGTGAAATGCCTATTTACTCTGTTCAATCTGACTACCCAATTCACTGTCTCATCAGCCCAGCCAGGCAATTTATAAACTTGATCTCCACTATAAAAAGCATCTAGACATTATCTCACATTTGTTTTAGACTAACATTTAGTTTTCAGCAGCGGATATTTGTATAACTCTCGCTGTCTTTCTCTCTGACATTTGCAACATTGTTTCAATATTGAAATTCAATCTCCAGCTGTGCCGTAGTAATGAACTTGTCGGGACGAGACAGACAGGCAGCTTTTCTCAGCCAGTTTGAAGTGATTGTGTTAGCTGTGTTGTCGGCTAGCTCCTCTGAACAAAGGTGTCCTGACCAGGGAGCACATGTTCTATACCAGGTGAAATCACACATCATTAGATCATTGTTATGGATGCATCCAAATAAATGTCTGGCTGCACTGTTTGACGTGAATGTAAGTTAGCCGTAGTTGGCTAGCTAGCTAACAAGGGAAGAACGTTGCCAGCCAGCACGGCAATGGAACATTTATAATGAAAGACTTATAATGAACCATAGATACAGAATAAAAAGACTGACCGACTGGGTCCATAGATACAGATCAAAAAGACTGAACGACTGGGTCCATAGATACAGAACACAAAGACTGAATGACTGGGTCCATAGAAACAGAACACAAAGACTGAACGACTGGGTCCATAGATACAGAACACAAAGACTGAACGACTGGGTCCATAGATACAGAACAAAAAGACTGAACGACTGGGTTGCGTCTCTGGCAAAGGAACCAATAGTACGAGCAACCAGAAGGCTTGGGTAGAAAATATGTCAATCATTATTTGAATATGTTGGTAACCCGTTATATATCCTCCAAACACTGGCTTCTCTGGCATTATCACTTAAGTTGAAAACATTTTTTGTAAAACCTAAACTGTATTATGCCATCAATATATTGGCCTGTTTGTCTTGAGAGACAATGCCAATGTGCCTTCAATGTCCTGCACAAGTCAACTGCTGGATTGGTTTCCATGGCTGAGTAAATACAGCATGTGCAGATACAGCATGTTCAGGAGTGCCTGATGCTCTCCATTGGCATTGTTCCCTCTATCATTTCAGTTGGTCCTGTTCTAATGGTGTATGGGTTACTTTAATAGTCTATGTGTTACTGTAATGGTGTTTGGGTTACTGTAATAATGGGTTACTCTTATGGTGAATGGGTTACTGTAATGGTCTATGGGTTAATGTAATTATGGGTTACTTTAATGGTGTATGGGTTAATGAGTAAATGGCTGAGAGACCCACTAAGAGACAGCCTGTCCTTCATCCTACAGCACATCTCTGTATCACCCTGAATCACTCTTCTCTGACAGTTTGTATAGGAGGGACTTGATAACCAGCCACACACATACACACACACACAATGATTTCCATTCCAGATAAGACCATGCCAAGCCAAAGAGCGGAGCTCTGATAGACCTGGTCTGGTCTGTATCAATTCGGTGTTTACAAGTTCCAGATTTATGGAACAGAAGAACAGGTTTTAAGATTTCACATTTTCAATTAGAGCTGACGTGATTAGTGTAACGGCTGTAGACAGTTGATGTGTCTCAATGACAAGTCTAGGCAGTGTGCTTCTCAACGAGCTCATTACAATAACAATGAATCAAAATCAAAGTCCAACTTATCACATGAACTTCACATAATGAGGACGGCATATTTAAAATGTAGATTCACAGTAAAGTTGCCCGTTCAATCAGAAAGTCACAAAAGCATTGATTGCTCCTCCTGCTCAAAATGCACCTTTTCATCTGTAGTCCATTGGTAAAAATGTCCTTCTTCTATTGAGCTACATACCTCTTCTTGCCTGTGAACCATGTGCAGGATCTGCAGCAGTGGCGGATTTAGGTATAGGTGACATGGTCAGGGCTGCATCATCACAGGGCGCCCGCACAAAATCATTCAGAATGGTGACATTTGCACAATTGGTTTTCTATTGCTCATTTGTGGCTGAAGGGGGGGTTCCCCCAGGGAGCCATACAAGCTAGAACCACCACTGATCTGCAGTATTGAACTTTAACCAGCAAACCTCCGGCTCCCCATCCATTTCCCAAATTGATGTACCACTCAGCAAACCCTGCTATGCAGTATATGACTTCCCTTCCCCCAGACTCCAGTTAACACACAGCAAAGGCTATCTGGGAACATTAAAAACAAAAGGGGTGAGGTGCAAATTTGATCCATGACATAAAAAAACTGGCTTTATTCTAATAGACTAGTCAGAGATAGGATCCTTCTGTGAGCTAGGAGGCTAGGAGCTCAGCTTCCTGAGGTTGTGTTTCTGCAGTGTGATGGGAGGGAACATTGATTTAATTTCAGCATCCACAGAGCTTCTCACTAACCTGCTCTGGGAAGAGGATTTACAACCCATAATGCTTGGAGATAGCACCATGTGACCTCGGTAGATTTGGTGAAGTGAGAGGAGAGATGTACTGGGATTCACTTTGTACAGAGGAAATAGCAGTGAGTTGAGTCATGAGCAGTATCACAGGGTTTAAGTCAAGGTCCCAGAAGTTCTGATGAGTGATAATAGTAAAAAGCGATCCAAATTCTCACAAGCAGAACATTTTAATATTAAAATAAAATACTGTTCAAGGGTATTCTCGGATATCTTCTCAAATGCACATTTTACATTTCTCTCAAGATGCATGTTGGCAAAGCACTGGAAAACACAACTATTTTCTGAGAATTTACCACACATGCTCATCTCCTTTCCCCTGTGGGATCTCCACAATGAGCCCTGTTATGGTTTAATGGCCTGTAACCATTCTGGCCTATAATAGGAGATGTCATTATACGTTCCATGGCAGAGTGGCTCACTCTCATCTGTTCTGTGCCATTGAGCTCTGAGGTTCTCTCAAAGGCGAGACTCCAAAGGCAGGGGTCTCTGAAAATGACATGCTAAGGTCATTAACTTTTATCCTTCAACTGGGCTGTGGGTTTATGTGAGAATGCCAAGGCCGGCATCGGTGGAAGGAGATTAGAACAACAAGAGAAACACAGGAACTAGGTGAATGCCGATGAGATTAAATGATTAGTTGAAATGCCTTTTTTAATTTCCCTGTTGGTTTGAGAGGTGGGCTCGCACCAGTTGTCGGACTGGTGCTGCTTTCCTAGCATAAAATCTGATGCTTGTTAGAAAGCCAGTCATAACTCATGATGACAAGTGTAGGGCTGCCAAAGAGCATACTGCCGTGTCTAACCAAGGAGCATACTGCCGTGTCTAATCACGGAGCATACTGCCGTGTCTAATCACGGAGCATACTGCCGTGTCTAATCAAGGAGCATACTGCCGTGTCTAATCAAGGAGCATACTGCCGTGTCTAATCACGGAGCATACTGCCGTGTCTAATCAAGGAGCATACTGCCGTGTCTAATCAAGGAGCATACAGTCGTGTCTAATCACGGAGAATACTGCCGTGTCTAATCAAGGAGCATACTGCCGTGTCTAATCACAGAGCATACTGCCGTGTCTAATCAAGGAGCATACTGCCGTGTCTAATCACAGAGCATACTGTTGTGTCTAATCAAGGAGCATACTGCCCAGAACAATGTAATTCACACCAGAGCCCTATTACAAACCCACATCGTTAGGCGGCCATTTTGAGAGAAGAAAAAAGGGAGAAAGAAAAACAGTCAATGTGATGTGGGATTGGCCTCCGCTCTTCCAGACAACCTAACTGGTCTGTCAACGCGAGGTGGGAGTGGCCCCCGCTCTTCCAGACAACCTAACTGGTCTGTCTTTGATATTGGGTCTCAGGAAAAATGCCAGGCATTTCCAAACGCTGGCGTGAGAGACCTGTAATTCAGTTTCTCTGCCTGGGTGCTCAGCGGGGCTTGGTGGGGGCATCAGACTCCAATCTACTCTCCCCAGGGTCAGTGTTTCAGACTTCCCTCACTACTCTCCCCAGGGTCAGTGTTTCAGACTTCCCTCACTACTCTCCCCAGGGTCAGTGTTTCAGACTTCCCTCACTACTCTCCCCAGGGTCAGTGGTTCAGACTTCCCTCACTACTCTCCCCAGGGTAAGTGTTTCAGACTTCCCTCACTACTCTCCCCAGGGTCAGTGGTTCAGACTTCCCTCACTACTCTCCCCAGGGTAAGTGGTTCAGACTTCCCTCACTACTCTCCCCAGGGTCAGTGGTTCAGACTCCAATCTACTCTCCCCAGGGTCAGTGTTTCAGACTTCCCTCACTACTCTCCCCAGGGTCAGTGGTTCAGACTTCCCTCTCTACTCTCCCCAGGGTAAGTGGTTCAGACTTCCCTCACTACTCTCCCCAGGGTCAGTGGTTCAGACTCCAATCTACTCTCCCCAGGGTCAGTGTTTCAGACTTCCCTCACTACTCTCCCCAGGGTCAGTGGTTCAGACTCCAATCTACTCTCCCCAGGGTCAGTGTTTCAGACTTCCCTCACTACTCTCCCCAGGGTCAGTGGTTCAGACTCCAATCTACTCTCCCCAGGGTCAGTGGTTCAGACTTCCCTCTCTACTCTCCCCAGGGTCAGTGTTTCAGACTTCCCTCACTACTCTCCCCAGGGTCAGTGGTTCAGACTCCAATCTACTCTCCCCAGGGTCAGTGGTTCAGACTTCCCTCTCTACTCTCCCCAGGGTCAGTGTTTCAGACTTCCCTCACTACTCTCCCCAGGGTCAGTGGTTCAGACTCCAATCTACTCTCCCCAGGGTCAGTGGTTCAGACTTCCCTCACTACTCTCCCCAGGGTCAGTGTTTCAGACTTCCCTCACTACTCTCCCCAGGGTCAGTGGTTCAGACTCCAATCTACTCTCCCCAGGGTCAGTGGTTCAGACTTCCCTCACTACTCTCCCCAGGGTCAGTGTTTCAGACTTCCCTCACTACTCTCCCCAGGGTCAGTGGTTCAGACTCCAATCTACTCTCCCCAGGGTCAGTGGTTCAGACTTCCCTCTCTACTCTCCCCAGGGTCAGTGGTTCAGACTTCCCTCTCTACTCTCCCCAGGGTCAGTGGTTCAGACTTCCCTCTCTACTCTCCCCAGGGTCAGTGGTTCAGACTTCCCTCACTACTCTCCCCAGGGTCAGTGTTTCAGACTTCCCTCTCTACTCTCCCCAGGGTCAGTGGTTCAGACTTCCCTCTCTACTCTCCCCAGGGAGAGAGAGAGAGAGGGAGAGAGAGAAGGTGAGAGAGTATCTGCATTGTTTTGTAATTGATGTAGAGTATGCAGCAGAGGTAGTAAAACCCTGCAACCCATATACTGTAGGTAAAACTCTTCAACCCATATACTGTAGGTAAAACCCTGCAACCCATATACTGTAGGTAAAACCCTGCCACCCATATACTGTAGGTGAAACCCTACAACCCATATACTGTAGGTAAAACCCTACAACCCATATACTGTAGGTGAAACCCTACAACCCATATACTGTAGGTAAAACCCTACAACCCATATACTGTAGGTGAAACCCTACAACCCATATACTGTAGGTAAAACCCTACAACCCATATACTGTAGGTAATTAGCTGGGCATACCTGCAGCTAAGTACATGTAGCTGTGTGTTTCAGCAGGAAACCTCTTTCCTCTCAAACATAATGTACAAACAAGGGGACAAGGGGACAAGGGGACAAGGGGACAAGCCCACACAGTCAGACAGGGTGAGCCAGGGAGAAAGTAAACATCACAACTACAAACCCAGGAGCGGTCCCTCACTGCAAATCAACTCCTGTACCAGAGAGAAAACACAGGCTCTCCTCTACACCTAGACTTCGCCCTCCTCCGTGATTCACCGCCAAACGGCAGCTAGAGCTTAGGGTTTTTTACCCACCTTCTAAGGAAACATTCGGGAATGTTTTTTAGCAGAATGTCGCCCTGACTAACCTGACAGAATCCTCCCTCACTCTGATCTTGTTCTTCTCTTTTCACAGCGCTGGCGAGAGGAGCAGCAAACGAGTAGCCTGCTGAGTATACAAGTATATCATGGGAGGCAGACACAGTCTTACAAAGCACTCAGTAATGGTCTCAAGACGAAAAACACATGGCCTTCTGAGGAAAACTAGATAAATAGATATACCTCTAACAAGACATACAACATCTAGATGTCCTATATGTCTGCTAGCTGGACTGCTGTATCCTCCAGTTAGACGCCTGTGAAATGGTTTCTAGGGCATTGTGTGATCTTCTAGCCCAATGCTGGCTGACTACATGCTGAGGAGAGCTTCAACAGAGACAGAAATATGTATTTGGATGGACTGTACCTTTAAAGTCATTTTATATACAGCGGGTGAAATAAGTATTGAACACGTCACCATTTTTCTCAGTAAATATATTTCCAAAGGTGCTATTGACATGACATTTTCACCAGATGTTGGTAACAACCCAAGTAATCCATACATACAAAGAAACCAAAACAAATAAGTTCCGAAATTAAGTTATGTGTAATAATGTGAAATGACACAGGGAAAAAGTATTGAACACACTTACTGATATTTATTTAATACTTTGTACAAAAGCCATTGTTGGTAATGACAGCTTCAAGACGCCTCCTGTATGGAGAAACTAGTCGCATGCATTGCTCTGGTGTGATTTTGGCCCATTCTTCCACACAAACAGTCTTCAAATCTTGAAGGTTCCGTGGGCCTCTTCTATGAATCTTGATCTTCAGTTCTTTCCATAGATTTTCAATGGGATTTAAGTCAGGTGATTGGCTGGGCCATTCTAGCAGCTTTATTTTCTTTCTTTGAAACCAATTGAGAGTTTCCTTGGCTGTGTGTTTGGGATCATTGTCTTGCTGAAATGTCCACCCTCGTTTCATCTTCATCATCCTGGTAGATGGCAGCAGAATGTCTCGGTAAATTTGCCCATTCATCCTTCCTTCAATTATGTGAAGTTTGCCAGTACCATTTGCTGAAAAGCAGCCCCACACCATGATGTTCCCACCTCCTAACTTCACTGTTGGTATGGTGTTTTTAGGGTGATGTGCAGTGCCATTTCTCCTCCAAACATGGTGTGTATTATGACAGCCAAACAGTTCAATTTTGCTCTCATCTGACCACACTATATTCTCCCAGTATTTCACTGGCTTTTCCAAATGTTGTGCAGCAAACGTTAAACGAGCTTCAACGCTTTTTTTTCAGCAATGGAGTCTTGCGTGGTGAGCGTGCATACAGGCCATGGCGGTGGAGTGCATTACTTACTGCTAATTGCAGGTCTTTTTGAAGCTCTCCACAAGTGGTTTTTGGCTCTTGGACAACTCTTATGATTATTCTTTTCACTCCTCTGTCAGAAATCTTGCGAGGAGCACCTGGTCGAGGCAAATTTATGGTGAAATGATTGTCTTTCCACTTCCGTATTATGGCCCCAACAGTGCTCACTGGAACATTCAGAAGCTTAGAAATGCGCCTATAACCAATGCCATCATTATGTTTTGCAACAATTAGGTTGCGAATGTCTTGAGACAGCTCTTTGCTTTTACACATCATGATATGTGTCTTGTGTGACACATTGGCAATGAGACCTTTTTGTAGGCCATCAGTTGGGACTGAACCAGCTGATATTAATTTGCACTGACAGAGGGCTGGATTGCTTTTTAATTACTGATAGTTTTCAGCTGTTGTCTTGGCTTTCCATGCCTTTTTGCACCTCCCTTTCTTCATGTGTTCAATACTTTTTCCCTGTGTCATTTCACATTATTACACATAACTTAATTTCTTTACTTATTTGTTTTGGTTTCTTTGTATGTATGGATTACTTGGGTTGTTACCAACATCTGGTGAAACTTTCATGTCAATAGCACCTTTGGAAATATATTTACTGAGAAAAATGGTGACGTGTTCAATACTTATTTCACCCGCTGTAAGCTTTATGTTCTCGCTGCCTCTCATAGCATTGGTCTTTAACGCTTGCTGATTCTTTGTGATCTGTCTTGTCTAATTAAATGTCTGATTTCTTTGCTTTGGAACTGCAATTTGACATGCAGCCTCAGGTCCGGTCTCTCCACCTTCCACCAATCAACAGAGACTCCGGTCTCTCCCCAACACACTCCCACCTTACACCAATCAACAGAGACTCCGGTCTCTCCCCAACACACTCCCACCTTCCACCAATCAACAGAGACTCCGGTCTCTCCCCAACACACTCCCACCTTACACCAATCAACAGAGACTCCGGTCTCTCCCCAACACACTCCCACCTTCCACCAATCAACAGAGACTCCGGTCTCTCCCCAACACACTCCCACCTTACACCAATCAACAGAGACTCCGGTCTCTCCCCCAACACACCCACCAACCAACAGAGAGTGTGGTCTCTCCCCGAACACACCTACCAACCAACAGAGACGCCAGTCTCTCCCCCAACACACTCCCACACCCACCAACCAACAGACTTTGGTCTCTCCCCCAACACACTCCCACACCCATCAACCAACAGACTCTGGTCTCTCCCACAACACACTCCCACACCCACCAACCAAGAGACTCTGGTCTCTCCCCCAACACACTCCCACACCCACCAACCAACAGACTCCGGTCTCTCCCCCAACACACTCCCACACCCACCAACCAACAGACACTGGTCTCTCCCACAACAGACTCCCACACCCACCAACCAACAGACTCCGGTGTAGGAGCAGAAAGAGATGGGAGGAGCAGAATGAGATGTGAGGAGCAGAACAGAACATTATGTAGGTTCAGCGATGAGGCCAGAGCTTTGTGCTATATGGAAATCCAAACAGAATTGTGAGGTGCTTGTCAGCGACATAAAGTGACAGCCATGTGCTCCAATTGAAGCTTAATTTACTTTTCCTCCCAACAGGGGACAATTTGCTCTTTGAAGGTGTTTTGGCTTTGTAAGAAATGCTTGGAGTTACAGAGCTACAATAGATATATGTGAGAGGAGCTTAACCAGGACCATAGACTTATTTTACTTCTATCTGTGTGAGTGCTGCTGAAAATCATTATGGCACCCAGTGACGGACTTACCATTAAGCAGAAGAGGCAATTGCCTCAGGCCTCACATCATCAACGGGCCTCATGAGCTGGGCATCATTTTTTGAGGCCCCCCATGCTCCACTCGTTAATAATGGATGTCTCAGACGGGCCTCTGCCTGGGGCCTCCAAATCCCTAAGTCCACCCCTGATGGCACCATATGTCTGTCATCACCTTGGTATATGTTCACTTCAAATGTATGACGTATAACATAAAACAGATGTGAAAGCCGGAAAATTGAAATCAAACACTTGGACTAATGACCTAGAAGTGTGAACCAGTACCATTGAGAGAATGAAAATGCACCCTCTGAAAATGTTGATTCGACCCCCTTCAAATGAAAATACCATCGGGCTGGCACACTCATGCCCTCATTATAGATAAGCCCTCATTGCTGAATACCCCAAAGCCGATTATATAGCACTTTTAAACCTTAATTTAAGCCATTACATTCAGTAAACGCCTGTAAAAGGGATGTTGTTCATTATGTATACATTAAGTCATTATTCACAAGCCTTCAAAAATGTTTTCAACACATTTAAGTTATCAGTGTGAACTAGTGAACTGTGCTCCAGGTTCCACAGTAAGAACAGATCACATCTAAAAGAGGCATATTCACTCCACCTCAATGAGGCATGGTCCACCTCAATGAGGCATGGTTCACTTCAATGAGGTATGGTCCACCTCAATGAGGCATGGTCCACCTCAATGATGCATGGTTCACCTCAATGAGGCATGGTTCACCTCAATGAGGCATGGTTCACCTCAATGAGGCATGGTCCACCTCAATGAGGCATGGTCCATCTCAATGAGGCATGGTTCACCTCAATGAGGCATGGTTCACCTCAATGAGGCATGGTTCACCTCAATGAAGCATGCTTCACCTCAATGAGGCATGGTCCATCTCAATGAGGCATGGTTCACCTCAATGAAGCATGGTTCACCTCAATAAGTCATGGTTCAGAATACACTCACCACCAAACAGCCAGTCAGCGAAATGCTCAGACATACAGATTAAGTTAAGAAAACCACCGTAGGAACCAGAGCCCTTGTGTGTCCACTTTCACTGTGCTTTCATGTATAACACTGGCTTTACTGTTTCCACCCCCCCCCCCCCCCCCCCCCCGCAGGCAGAGCAGTAGAGGAAAGCCATAAGGTGCAACTGAGGAGCTCCCTGGACTGAATGGGAGTATTGTACAGTGGCTCAAACAGCATGTGCCTACAAGACATCCCAGAGGAAGAAAGGTTAGGATGAGAACCAGACCAGGGAGACCTAGTGCACTCCTCACCCCTCACTTCCACCCTCACCCTGTACCAGGAGGACCTAGTGCACTCCTCACCCCTCACTTCCACCCTCACCCTGTACCAGGAGGACCTAGTGCACTCCTCACCCCTCACATCCACCTTCACCCTGTACCAGGAAGACCTAGTGCACTCCTTACCCCTCACCTTCACCCTCACCCTGTACCAGGTGGACCTAGTGCACTCCTCACCCCTTCACCTTCACCCTGTACCAGGAGGACCTAGTGCACTCCTCACTCCTCACCTTCACCCTGTACCAGGAGGACCTAGTGCACTCCTCACCCCTCACACACCTGAGTTCCATATACACATGACTTAATGGAGGCAAATGTCTAACTGTCAAGTCAATATCAATGTACAGTACCTATGCAATGGACAGTACCTCCCCTTACAAAAATACCTACAGGAATTCTGCATAAAAAATCCATACAGACACACACTGACAAATTACACAAATACTTTTCTCTGACTAAATGGATACAGCGCTAATCATCCCCATTTATGTTCCATCGTGACACATCTGTGCTGAATAAGGTTGAAAAATTCTTGAAACTTTTAATAAATTCCCTGGTTTTCCTGAAATCCCATTTGGAGGATTCCCAGATTCAGAAGGGAATAAGCAGGAAACTGGGAATCCTCCACCCACGACTTCTGGAAAACCAGGAAAGTTCCCGGAATTTTGCAACCCTAGCGCAGATGCAGCCAGAGAACTAAATTAATTGTGGAAAGGTTGATTTATCTTTGAGATGAAAGTTTCCCAAAAGCCAAGCGTTTGTGTTTTTTTCTTTGAAGTGGAGAGCTGAAAAACACAATTAACCTTTTTAATAAACTGGATGTATGATAAAACACTAGAGTCGCAGTAAATTAATGTTCTTTCATTCATTTATGAATAAGGTTTAATTTGACAAGTTGAATATCCCAGATTTAACAGAAAATGTATTCCAACTGTGATATTTATATGTAGATCCCAATCATTTTGATAATTACGTACATTCTCTGTATTATAAATACCACAATATTCTGCCCCATTTAGATTCTGAACAAACTGTGTGTCAAAATACAGCTACAACCAAATACTGTATGTTGCTTTGGTGGACAACTGAATTCCTTATTATGAAAGTGGTAAAATGACACAGGATTACTGCATAATCATGTTAACTGCGATGTAACCAACAAAATATGTGGCAGCACCTCTTTTCATCCTGTATCATATAACAGATTCTAATTAATTTCACTGTCTACCAAAGGTGAGGTAATTCAGTTTATTTCTGGCATCACAGCCGCTGAGGGGGATTTAGCCTCCAAACAGGACTTCTGGAAAACCAGGGAATTTATTGAAAGTGTTGCAACCCTAGTGCGAATGCAGCCAGAGAACTCAATTAATTGTGGAAAGGTTGATTTATCTTTGAGATGAAAGTTTCCCAAAAGCCAAGCTGTCACAGGAGTTATGACAGATTACATATTTCAGTTAACTGGCCAAAAAGTGAAATAAATTGCAGAGCATATTTATCTGAATGTCAGCATGTAATTTCACAAAGCTGGGAACGCTTTGTGGTTTTCTTCATTTATGTATGTATTTATTTATACCTGTATGTATTTATGTATTTACTGTATATATGTAGTTATTTTCTCCTCGCTCCTGTTGCATCCTGTTCCAAGCAAGTGTGCGACCCGCCGAAGTCAGTGTCCTGCTTTTTTTTGTGGGTGGATTTTATTGAGTGATTCTGCCCCAGTTTAATTTGAAGGAAGCCTACAGCTTTGTGTGTTTAATCCCCCAACAATTTAAATGTCTCAAACGCTCCGGAGAGGGCACTGTCAGGAAACCAGAAGAGAGGAGCTGTGGAGAGAGGTGAGGAGAAGAAAGAGAGAGGGAATGGAAGTAAACCTTCAGCCAACCCGTCATTCACCGCTTACATATGCTTTCATTGGCTACTGTTTAAAAACTCACAGTTAGTGCGGAAGACCCTTGGGGTTCACTAACCCCTATCAACTTTCAGAATGCATTTAAGCACTCTGTCAACATCCGTTTCTATCTATGTCATTCTTTCAGAGTCTCTTCCCCCTGTTATCCCTCTCTGGTTCCTGTGGCACTCATCTGCTCCTCTCTCTTTCTGACCTGGAAGAGGCGTGCTTGGATTGGATCCATTCACAGATATGGCTCTAAGAAGTGGGCGTCTGTCAGCATGTATGAACCCTTTTCAAAATGACGGTAACAAGAGAGTAGCTGTCCCCCTCACCTATTATCACACCAGTATACACCCTAGCATACACCCTAGCATACACCCTAGCATACACACTAGCATACACCCTAGCATACACCCTAGCATACACACTAGCATACACCCTAGCATACACACTAGCATACACACTAGCATACACCCTAGCATACACACTAGCATACACCCTAGCATACACCCTAGCATACACACTAGCATACACCCTAGCATACACCCTAGCATACACCCTAGCATACACCCTAGCATACACCCTAGCATACACACTAGCATACACACTAGCATACACCCTAGCATACACACTAGCATACACACTAGCATACACCCTAGCATACACACTAGCATACACACTAGCATACACCCTAGCATACACACTAGCATACACCCTAGCATACACCCTAGCATACACCCTAGCATACACCCTAGCATACACCCTAGCATACACACTAGCATACACACTAGCATACACCCTAGCATACACCCTAGCATACACCCTAGCATACACACTAGTATACACACTAGTATACACACTAATATACACCCTAGCATACAAACTAGTATACACACTAGCATACACCCTAGCATACACCCTAGCATACAAACTAGTATACACACTAGTATACACCCTAGCATACACACTAGTATACACACTAGCATACACACTAGCATACACACTAGCATACACCCTAGCATACACACTAGCATACACACTAGCATACACCCTAGCATACACACTAGCATACACCCTAGCATACACCCTAGCATACACCCTAGCATACACCCTAGCATACACCCTAGCATACACCCTAGCATACACCCTAGCATACACCCTAGCATACACCCTAGCATACACCCTAGCATACACACTAGTATACACACTAGTATACACACTAATATACACCCTAGCATACAAACTAGTATACACACTAGCATACACCCTAGCATACACCCTAGCATACAAACTAGTATACACACTAGTATACACCCTAGCATACACACTAGTATACACACTAGAATACAGTCTAGTATGCACACTAGCATACACACTAGCATACACACTAGCATACACCCTAGCATACACACTGCAATACACCCTAGCATACACCCTAGCATACACCCTAGTATACACACTAGTATACACCCTAGCATATACCCTAGCATACACACTAGTATACACCCTAGTATACACACTAGAATACACACTAGCATACACACTAGAATACACACTAGCATACACACTAGAATACACACTAGCATACAAACTAGTATACACACTAGAATACATACTAGAATACACACTAGCATACACACTAGAATACACACTAGCGTACACACTAGTGTACACACTAGCGTACACACTAGAGTACACACTAGCGTACACACTAGAATACACACTAGCATACACACTAGCATACACCCTAGCATACACACTAGAATACACACTAGCATACACACTAGAATACACACTAGTATACACACTAGAATACACACTAGTATATATACCTCTGGACCCCTGCTACTCTAGATAAGTACAGCTATCAGAATGTGTGTGCGCACTTCAATTATATATTGCTTTTTTGAGCCAGTGTGACGAGATCCACACGTGCTGTCCATGTTGACAGCCCACATCCATCATGTCTACCACTAGAGTGCAGAGTTCAAAAGTGGCTAAAGCTGCTGCCAAGTTAAAGAAACAGAGCTGGACTGATGTCTATCATTATGAATATTTCCTTCAAACATCTGCAACCACAGAACATCAAGCTGTAAGACAAGAGACTAGGCACGCATGGCCCTGTGGTCAGAGCTACAGAGCCATCCTTCACTGTGACTGTGGTTGGGTGCTGGGGGTTAGTTTGCCTTCTAGTACTGACCAAACAGAAGCTGGCCAAGCGTTCAATGGGATCACCAGGTCATAGGTCAAAGTGTGCCAGACGCCAGTAGGTAAACCAGGTGTCTGGGGTCACTGGAGTCAGGAGGCTGAACAATGACATCTGGTCCACTCACGGGGTAATGTAGTGTCCTCATATTCACCTTGCTGGAATATTTAGACACATAACTACAACGGTGAGCTGGTGGTAATTTGTACGCAAATGACTTAGATGTAAACAACCACCTAATATGTTACTGTGTATACTGTCCTCTAGACTGAACCAATGTCCATCCCAACAGTGTTGATATGTTACTGTGTATACTGTCCTCTAGACTGAACCAATGTCCATCCCAACAGTGTTGATATGTTACTGTGTATACTGTCCTCTAGACTGAACCAATGTCCATCCCAACAGTGTTGATAAGTTACTGTGTATACTGTCCTATAGACTGAACCAATGTCCATCCCAACAGTGTTGATATGTTACTGTGTATACTGTCCTCTAGACTGAACCAATGTCCATCCCAACAGTGTTGATATGTTACTGTGTATACTGTCCTCTAGACTGAACCAATGTCCATCCCAACAGTGTTGATATGTTACTGTGTATACTGTCCTCTAGACTGAACCAATGTCCATCCCAACAGTGTTGATATGTTACTGTGTATACTGTCCTCTAGACTGAACCAATGTCCATCCCAACAGTGTTGATATGTTACTGTGTATACTGTCCTCTAGACTGAACCAATGTCCATCCCAACAGTGTTGATATGTTACTGTGTATACTGTCCTCTAGACTGAACCAATGTCCATCCCAACAGTGTTGATATGTTACTGTGTATACTGTCCTCTAGACTGAACCAATGTCCATCCCAACAGTGTTGATATGTTACTGTGTATACTGTCCTCTAGACTGAACCAATGTCCATCCCAACAGTGTTGATATGTTACTGTGTATACTGTCCTCTAGACTGAACCAATGTCCATCCCAACAGTGTTGATAAGTTACTGTGTATACTGTCCTCTAGACTGAACCAATGTCTATCCCAACAGTGTTGATATGTTACTGTGTATACTGTCCTCTAGACTGAACCAATGTCCATCCCAACAGTGTTGATATGTTACTGTGTATACTGTCCTCTAGACTGAACCAATGTCCATCCCAACAGTGTTGATATGTTACTGTGTATACTGTCCTCTAGACTGAACCAATGTCCATCCCAACAGTGTTGATATGTTACTGTGTATACTGTCCTCTAGACTGAACCAATGTCCATCCCAACAGTGTTGATATGTTACTGTGTATACTGTCCTCTAGACTGAACCAATGTCCATCCCAACAGTGTTGATATGTTACTGTGTATACTGTCCTCTAGACTGAACCAATGTCCATCCCAACAGTGTTGATATGTTACTGTGTATACTGTCCTCTAGACTGAACCAATGTCCATCCCAACAGTGTTGATAAGTTACTGTGTATACTGTCCTCTAGACTGAACCAATGTCTATCCCAACAGTGTTGATATGTTACTGTGTATACTGTCCTCTAGACTGAACCAATGTCCATCCCAACAGTGTTGATATGTTACTGTGTATACTGTCCTCTAGACTGAACCAATGTCCATCCCAACAGTGTTGATAAGTTACATTTACATGCCAGTCTTTAATAGTACACTTTCTCTCCTGCCAGCATCACTAGTGGAACAACGTCATCACAGCACTGATTAGTACGACACAACTGTCCAAAGCACACATTTAAGAGAACATGTGTTTTCTTCTTTGATGTGGAGAGCTGAAGACAAATGTAACCTTTTTAATAAACTGGATGTATGTAAAAACACAGTCGGAGTAAATTAATGCTATTTCTTTAATTTATCAATGAGGTTTAATTTTGGAATATCCCAGATTTAACAGAAAATGTATTCCAACTGTGAAATTAAAATGTAGATATAGTTAACTTCACTGTCTACCAAAGGTGAGGTAATTCAGTTTAGCTACCATCACTGCTGCTGAGGGGGATTTAGCCTGGGTCATTCAGTTTAGCTACCATCACTGCTGCTGAGGGGGATTTAGCCTGGGTAATTCAGTTTAGCTACCATCACTGCTGCTGAGGGGGATTTAGCCTGGGTCATTCAGTTTAGCTACCATCACTGCTGCTGAAGGGGATTTAGCCTGGGTCATTCAGTTTAGCTACCATCACTGCTGCTGAGGGGGATTTAGCCTGGGTCATTCAGTTTAGCTACCATCACTGCTGCTGAGGGGGATTTAGCCTGGGTCATTCAGTTTAGCTACCATCACTGCTGCTGAGGGGGATTTAGCCTGGGTCATTCAGTTTAGCTACCATCACTGCTGCTGAGGGGGATTTAGCCTGGGTCATTCAGTTTAGCTACCATCACTGCTGCTGAGGGGGATTTAGCCTGGGTCATTCAGTTTAGCTACCATCACTGCTGCTGAGGGGGATTTAGCCTGGGTCATTCAGTTTAGCTACCATCACTGCTGCTGAGGGGGATTTAGCCTGGGTCATTCAGTTTAGCTACCATCACTGCTGCTGAGGGGGATTTAGCCTGGGTCATTCAGTTTAGCTACCATCACTGCTGCTGAGGGGGATTTAGCCTGGGTAATTCAGTTTAGCTACCATCACTGCTGCTGAGGGGGATTTAGTCTGGGTCATTCAGTTTAGCTACCATCACTGCTGCTGAGGGGGATTTAGCCTGGGTAATTCAGTTTAGCTACCATCACTGCTGCTGAGGGGGATTTAGCCTGGGTCATTCAGTTTAGCTACCATCACTGCTGCTGAGGGGGATTTAGCCTGGGTCATTCAGTTTAGCTACCATCACTGCTGCTGAGGGGGATTTAGCCTGGGTCATTCAGTTTAGCTACCATCACTGCTGCTGAGGGGGATTTAGCCTGGGTCATTCAGTTTAGCTACCATCACTGCTGCTGAGGGGGATTTAGCCTGGGTCATTCAGTTTAGCTACCATCACTGCTGCTGAGGGGGATTTAGCCTGGGTCATTCAGTTTAGCTACCATCACTGCTGCTGAGGGGGATTTAGCCTGGGTCATTCAGTTTAGCTACCATCACTGCTGCTGAGGGGGATTTAGCCTGGGTAATTCAGTTTAGCTACCATCACTGCTGCTGAGGGGGATTTAGTCTGGGTAATTCAGTTTAGTTACCATCACTGCCGCTGAGGGGGATTTAGCCTGGGTCAAGGATAGATGATATGAGACATCACATCAATGAAAGACAGTATACTGTAGTATTCCTGTACATACTATGATAAAGTAAGACTGTTGGGAAATTTGAGGTCTGGGTTTTTATAGGTGAAGTTGGGCCTCTGGGAACTGTTCTGTTTGGTTTCTGTGCAGAGCTTTGTGTGGTTGGTCTCGACTACTGTTACAAGCTGTACCACAAATGATTATCACATATGATATCATTGATGGGACGAAGGACGACCAAGCCTGTCTCTTTAACACTCACAATGTTGTTGTAACAAAGAGGCACTCTGTAACACTTCTGCAGTACAGGCATAGTCAGTCAGTCAGTCAGTCACTCTCTCTCTCTCTCTCTCTCTCTCTCTCTCTCTCTCTCTCTCTCTCTCTCTCTCTCTCTCTCTCTCTCTCTCTTCACACACACACACACAGCGGAAGGCTCCCATGGCTCGTCACCACTCAAGAGTCTTTTTTTCTTTTGACAGAGCCTGATACATCCAGGGAGGAGTGTGTTTCAAGTGGTGCCAACTGTGCCCTCTGCTGCACCTCTTCTCCTTCCACCTTTTGTCTGTGTGGGGCGCTCCATGTCATGGACAGCCCTCATACATGGGCACATTGATCTCCTCCCCAACCCCTCGCCACTGTTGTCTATAAATATGTGATGTGTCCTCATATTATTATAGCTGGGCCCAGCTACCTCCATCTGTCTCTGCCAGGCAGCATATCCACCAGGCTCTCTCTGTTGGCCAACTCTTACGCACTCCCTTCCTCAAAGCTATCGACTTCATATGTCCTTTCTTAATCCATTCTCTCTGTTGGAGTGTAAAGAAAATAAAAAAGGGGAAATAGTTTTAGTCCAGCTAGATATGAGAGGGTTAGACCTGGATGACCCAACCTAGGCTGGATGTCAGTAATGAGGTAAGATGTTGTACGCCAGGGATTCACAGAGTCAAACAGGCCCTGGTCGGTTTTACAGCAGCTGTTTACTCTGCCAAGCCTGCCAGCCTCTAACCCCCTGGCCTCCCCAAGTCTTAGTCCAACCCTCCTGCTTTAGGCCCCACAGCCCTGTTCTTATAGACCAAACGTAGCATTGTAGGCTAATCAGTGATGGCTAAGCCTGGGTTGGTAAGACACAAAAAATATGACACCACTAAATTGTTATTTTTTTTTGCACTGATGGCATCAGAATGAGAGGGTTTTAGAATCTCAATTCAAGCTGAACATTTTACGTCTTAAAATTATACAATTGATAGATTATACAATTAAAATTATACAATTAATCACATTAGCAGTCGATCAGTCCATAACACCTCCTTTGCCTTGTCTATAATGACACAAAACACATCAACACGGTTTCCAGAGGTTTGCCTATTTCACTTTTGAACGAACAAGTTCACCAAGGACAATGGTTGTCACTAGTTACCACAGCTACAAAGTAATAAAGCCGGCCTATTTCAACAAATGTATCTTCTTAAAATGTGATTTTGAATCTAACCTTAACCCTAACAGTAACCACATTGCTAACCTTATGCTTAACCCTGACCTTATATTAAGCATTTTTTTCTTTTTTTGAATTATCAATTTTAGAAAGACTTGAAATTGCTGTGGGAGCTAACTAGCTGAGTATCAAAAGTAGATAACTCAAAATGACTGTAGATGGCTAATTAATTTATGGTTTTATACTGTTATATTCCACACAACATGTCACCCAGTCACTTACCTTAGAACCTGATGAACAACATGGAAGGAAACAAAATTGGCCATGCTTTTATGTCCTACCACATCCACGATGAGAAGGTTCTAGAATGTGTATCTCATTGTCCTTCCATTCTTGTTGGATTTGGTGGTCTGTCTTTTTTTTTGTTGTTGATTGTTTATGATTATTTATTTACAAGTTAATCACAATTAGCTTTTTTGCTTTAGCACCATCTGTACCTCCAGGACACCTACAGCACCCGTTGTCACAGGAAGGCCAAAAAGATCATCAAGGACATCAACCACCCGAGCCACTGCCTGTTCACCCTGCTGTCATCCAGAAGGCGAGGTCAGTACAGGTGCATCAAAGCTGGGAACAAGAGACTGAAAAACAGCTTCTACCTCAAGGCTATCAGACAGCTAAACAGCCATCACTAGCACGTTAGAGGCTGCTGCCTATAGACATAGACTAGAAATCACTGGCCACTTTAAGAAATGGAACACTAGCCAATAATGTTTACATATCTTGCATTACTCATCTCATATGTATATACTGTATTCTATACTATTCTACTGTATCTTAGTCCATGTCGCTCTGACTTCACTCGTCCATATATGTATATATTCTTAATTCATTCTTACTTAGATTTGTGTGTATTGGGTATATGTTGTGTAATTGTTAGATATTACTGCACTGTCGTAGCTAGAAGCACAAGCATTTCGCTACACCAGCAATAACATCTGCTAAACACGTGTATGTGACCAATAACAATTTGATTTGATTTGATTTTCATAGAGCAGATCATTGGGATGGAACCTAGAGCAGTCCCAGACGTTCTGACTGAACGGACACACGTGTTAGCGTCAAAGGATGGTCCATTTACTTTGTGCTGTTAAAATTGTAGAATGTATGCTATAAAATCCTGCGATTCCATTGGAGCATTCCCCCTTATAGAAAATAGCTGTCAAAACAACAAAGCAATGTTCGTATGGTCTATGTGTCTACGAAGGCAGACCTGCTGCTGCTGTCAGACACTGACATGTAGAGTAGTAAGTAACTGAACAGCTTGTTTTAAACAGTATAAAACATAATCAATTATTTATATATTATACATACTTTATATTATTAAAAAGAAATATTTGTAAAAAAATGTTTTAACAATCACAAGTTAATAACTTTATACATAACTCAACCTACTAAGTTAATAACTCTATACATAACTCAACCTACTAAGTTAATAACTCTATACATAACTCAACCTATTTTGTTTTTATTTTTTATTTACCTACAATATTTATATTGACCTATGTCCCCCTTCCATGTCCCATTCCTGTTCTATCCTGTGTAGATCTGTGTGTTTCCTCCTCCTCAGCCCCTCAGTGTAGATCTGTGTGTTTCCTGCTCCTCAGCCCCTCAGTGTAGATCTGTGTGTTTCCTCCTCCTCAGCCCCTCAGTGTAGATCTGTGTGTTTCCTCCTCCTCAGCCCCTAGGTGTAGATCTGTGTGTTTCCTGCTCCTCAGCCCCTCAGTGTAGATCTGTGTGTTTCCTGCTCCTCAGCCCCTCAGTGTAGATCTGTGTGTTTCCTGCTCCTCAGCCCCTCAGTGTAGATCTGTGTGTTTCCTGCTCCTCAGCCCCTCAGTGTAGATCTGTGTGTTTCCTGCTCCTCAGCCCCTCAGTGTAGATCTGTGTGTTTCCTGCTCCTCAGCCCCTCAGTGTGTTTGACACACCTGTGGAAAAGCTTCCCAGTCTAATTCAGCCACTTAATCAAGTCATTTAATGCTTTGTTAACCACATTAAAAGGGGGTAGTTTCGCGTAAAAGGGTTTGAAGGGTTACTGTGAAATTAGCCTTTGACAGTTAGAATGATTAGAGGCCTTGAAATTGCCTATCCTTTCTGTTCTCTCCTGGCCCGTGGTCCCTCTGTACCCCCGGCGTGTTTATGTACCCTCTCTTCCATCATGACTCTCACTGCAGATGAGGTGACCTTAATTGACCCCCCTTTACAGGTACTGTCTCTCATTTATCCGTCCTATTTTCTTTCAACATTCAAAGTGCTCATAATTGGAGCGTTTTCAAACGAGCGGTTCCATAATTGTAACCTTTTTATTTTTTATATGAATAGACAAATAGAGAACAGATGCACAATTGAGTCCCCTCATTTGTTTTGACTGTCATAGTGAGTTTGGGTCCTTGCTGCTCCTATATGTTTTGCCTGCACTGTAGGGGATGTGAGGAAAACAAGCAGATATATACTATGTACCTGGCTGTAGGTGAGATACACTAGGTACCTGGCTGTAGGTGAGATATACTATGTACCTGGCTGTAGGTGAGATACACTATGTACCTGGCTGTAGGTGAGATACACTATGTACCTGGCTGTAGGTGAGATACACTATTTACCTGGCTGTAGGTGAGATACACTAGGTACCTGGCTGTAGGAGAGATATACTATGTACCTGGCTGTAGGTGAGATACACTATGTACCTGGCTGTAGGTGAGATATACTATGTACCTGGCTGTAGGTGAGATACACTATGTACCTGGCTGTAGGTGAGATACACTATGTACCTGGCTGTAGGTGAGATACACTAGGTACCTGGCTGTAGGTGAGATATACTATGTACCTGGCTGTAGGTGAGATACACTAGGTACCTGGCTGTAGGTTATACTGCTCATAACATAGAACACAGTATACATCATCAATCTACACACAATACCCCATAATGACAAAGCAAAAGCAGGTTTTTATACATTTTTGCTAATTCATCATTTTAAAAACCCAGAAATATCACATTAAATATCACAAGTATTCAGACCCTTTACTCTGGACTTTGTTTTAAGCACCTTAGACAGTGACTACAGCCTCAAGTATTATTGGGTATGACACTACAAGCTTGGCACACCTGTATATGGTAAATTTCTACTATTCTTCTCTGCAGATCTTATTGTTATTATTATTATTATTATTAATATAATTTATATTATTTTCTAAATTATTATTTTCTCATTTACTTCTCTTTATTTTTTTTACCTGCACTGTTGGAGCTCAGAGCAGAAGAATCTCAATATACCATGTGATTACATTTTAGACCCTGTGATGTGACTAATAATCTAATCTAATCTAATCTAATCATGACAGAATAATCTCATTGTACCCTGCGATTACATTTTAGACCCTGTGATGTGACTAATCTAATCTAATCTAATCTTGACAGAATGTTAACATTTGGTGAAACAAAACTATATTTTCTTTTT
>CM042408.1:2868230-2890730 GCA_023634145.1 Thymallus thymallus | reverse complement strand
TGTAATGATTTACACTCACAGGGAGTAGAGCTGGTGTTGTTGTATGTAGGCCTGTGTAGCTCAGATGATAGAGCATGGTGCTCACAGTGCAAAGGTTGGGGGTTTGATTCCCATGGGGGACCAGTATGAACACGTATGCACTAACTAACTGTAAGTTGCTCTGGATAAGACTGAAATGTAAAAATGTTGTATGGGTCAGTGTAGTGTAATAATGTACACTCACAGGGAGTAGAGCTGGTGTTGTTGTACTTCACTTGTTTTGGCAATGTTAACACATGTTTCCCATGCCAATAAAGTCACTGGAATTGAATAAAGACTAGTTGCAAAACATTCTTATTTACAATAAGAAACAAAAGGCCTCTTGTGGTGTTGATGGCTGGGAAAAAAGGCCTCCTGTGGTGTTGGGGGCTGGCCTCTTGTGGTGTAGGGGGCTGGCCTCCTGTGATGTTGGAGGCTGGGATTAAAAGGCCTCCTGTGGTGGTTGGGGGGCTGGCCTCATATGGTGTTGGAGTCTGAGATAAAAGACCTCCTGTGGTGGTTGGGGGGCTGGCCTCCTGTGGTGTTGGAGGCTGTGATAAAAGACCTCTTGTGGTGTTTGGGGCTGGCATAAAAGGCCTCCTGTGGTGTTGGAAGCTGGGATAAAAAGCCTCCTGTGGTGTTGGAGGCTGGGATAAAAAGCCTCCTGTGGTGTTGTTGGCTGGGATAAAAAAAATATATATATGTAGAAATTGCAATTTGAAACATATCATACGAAATAGATGATAAACATCCATAAATGAATACATAGCGAATGTAAAATATCATAATAATTTGAATGTCCCAGGTTTTAGTCCAGGTTTTAGTCCAGGTTTTAGTCCAGGCTGGTCTATCCCCCACCCTACCGCCCATCTGCCACTACAGCACCTGGAAGAAGGAGGCCCAGTATCATCATTAAGGTCTAAGATCACTGTTCAATCACATAGACCCAGTCCGATACAGGACTCTCAGCCTCTCACAGACCCGGTCCAATCAGGACTCTCAGCCTCTCACAGACCCGTTCCAACCAGGACTCTCAGTCTCTCACAGACCCGTTCCAACCAGGACTCTCAGTCTCTCACGTTGGCCCTATGTTCCTTGACTAGGTGAGTAGAGAGGGAGAGTAGGAGGAATATTTTACAAACCTCTCTTATCCTCTTTCACATTACTTTATCTATCTCTTTTTCACCTCACTGCTGCTCTCACTGGCTTTGTGTCTCTGTGTCTCTCTGTCTCTCTGTCTCTGTGTCTCTGTCTCTCTGTCTCTCTGTGTCTCTGTGTCTCTGTGTCTCTCTGTCTCTCTGTCTCTCTGTCTCACTGGCTCTGTGTCTCTGTGTCTCTGTGTCTCTCTGTCTCTCTGTCTCTGTGTCTCTGTGTCTCTCTGTCTCTCTGTCTCTCTGTCTCTCTGTCTCTCTGTCTCTCTGTCTCTGTGTCTCTGTGTCTCTGTGTCTCTCTGTCTCTCTGTCTCTGTGTCTCTGTGTCTATGTGTCTCTGTGTCTCTGTGCCTCTTTTTCTTGTTGTCTTACTGTGATACACACCCACCTGCATACACTGTCTCTCTCTCTCTCTCACTCCAACTTTCTCTCTCTCACACACACACACACACACACACACAAACACAAACAAACTCGCACACACGCACACACACACACACACACACACACACACAACTACACACAAGGTCAGTGAAGGTCTGGTGGGACGTTGATGAATGAATGTGAAGGGTGTGATCTTGGACAAAGAGAGCCATCCTGAAACAGATGTCTGGTACATCCTGAAACAGATGTCTGGTACATCCTGAAACAGATGTCTGGTACATCCTGAAACAGATGTCTGGTACATCCTGAAACAGATGTATGGTACATCCTGAAACAGATGGCGGGTACATCCTGAAACCGATGTCTGGTACATCCTGAAACAGATGTCTGGTACATCCTGAAACAGATGTCTGGTACATCCTGAAACAGATGTATGGTACATCCTGACACAGATGTCTGGTACATCCTGAAACAGATGTCTGGTACATCTTGAAACAGATGTCTGGTTTTACAGGTATTTCACATCTCTCCTCTGTCCAGGCCTGGAACACAAACACTTGTTTGGTTTACTATCCTTGTTGGGACCAAACAATCCTATTTTCCATAACCCCTAACCCCTAACCCTAATCCTTAAGTAAAACCAAACACACACACACACACACACACGGCTTACACATACACACACACACACAGGGTGTGCAGATACACATACACATGCACATACACCCACAACCAGGATGGCGGAGGGGGGAGAAGGGTTACCATGCTGTATTTGAGGTTTGTCACACTGTCAAGGTAGAGGAATGTCCAGTATTGGAACAGACAGTGACCAGGAGCTCAAGATCAAACAACAGAGTTTACATAACATGGCATAGACTGACCCGGTGAATCCAGGTTATTGATCAGTGTAGATGAAGGGGAGGAGACAGGTTAAAGAAGGATTTTTAAGTCTTCAGAGAATTGACACATGCATTCTGTATGTGTGCCATTCAAATAGTGAATAGGCAAGACAAAATATTTAAGTGCCTTTAAACTTGTATGGTAGTAGGTGCCAGGTGCACCGGTTTGAGTGTGTCAAGAACTGCAACGCTGCTGGATTTTTCACACTCAACAGTTTCCTGTGTGTATCAAGAATGGTCCACCACCAAAAGGACATCCAGCCAACTTAACAAAACTGTGGGAAGCAGTGGAGTCAACATGGGCCAGCATCCATGTGGAGCGTTTTCAACACCTTGTAGAGTCCATGCCACAACAAATATTGAGGCTGTTCTGAGGGCAAAAGGGGGTACAACTCAATATTAGGAAGGTGTTGTTTCATATTTAATGTTTTCACTATTATTCTACAATGTAGAAAATTGTTAAAATAAAGAAAAACCCTGGAATGAGTAGGTTTGTACAAACTTTTGACTGGTACACGGTGAAGCATGGTGGTGGCAGCTCCATGCTCTGGGGATGTTGTTCAGCGGCAGGCACTGGGAGACTAGTCAGGATTTAGGGAAAGATTAACGGAGCAAAGTACAGAGAGATCCTTGATGAAAACCTGCTCCAGAGCGCTCAGGACCTCAGACTGGGGCGAAGGTTCACCTTCCAACAGGACAACAACCCTAAGCACACAGCCAAGACAACGCAGGAGTGGCTTTGGGACAAGTCTCTGAATGTCCTTGAGTGGCCCAGCCAGAGCCTGTGCTTGAACCCGATCTAACATCTCTGGAGAGACCTGAAAATAGCTGTAGCAAAGCTCCCCATCCAACCTGACAGATCTTGAGAGGATCTTCAGAAAATAATATGAGGAACTCCTCAAATACAGGTGTGCCAAGCTTGTAGCGTCGTACCCAAGAAGACTTGAGGCTGCAATCGCTGCCAAAGGTTCAACAAAGTACTGAGTAAAGGGTAAATGTGATATTTCAGTTTTTTTTATACATTTGCAGATATTTCTAAAAACTGATTTTGCTTTGGGGTAGTGTGTGTAGAGTGATGAAGGAAAAAACAATTTAATACATTTTAGAATAAAGCTGTAACGTAACAAAATATGGAAAACGTCAATGTGCCTGAATACTTTCCGAATGTCTATATACTAGTACTGATGCAGCTCTGTATGCTGCTAGGGAAAGAGAACTGTAAAAGACATAAAGGAATCAATTCAGCTCACAAATCAAATTAGGATAAAACTTGGAAGAATGTCAGTGGGATAGAAAGTGTGTGTGTGTGTGTGTGTTAGTGTGTAGTTTGAGTAGTGTGTGTCTGTTTGTGTGTGCGTGTGTGTAGTGTGTGTGTGTGTGTGTGCATGTGTGTAGTTTGTGTGTGCGTGTGTAGTGTTTGTGTGTGTGCGTGCGTTAGTGTGTGTAGGTTTTTTGTGTGTGTGTGTAGTGTGTGTGCGTGTGTGCATGTGCATGTGTGTAGTGTGTGTGTGTGTGTGCGTGTGTGCGTGTGCATGTGTGTAGTGTGTGTGTAGTGTGTGTGTGTGTGTGTGCGTGTGCGTGCGTGTGCGTGCATGTCTTTCTTATGTTGGTGAAAATGGAGACAGGGATAGTAAAAAACTTTAGATGTCTTTCCTCTGTGGCTGATAAATAAAATGCCCAGAAGGGGATCTTTCATGTTCATTTGCTTTGTTCCCTAGTGTGTCAGCTTGCTGTGAATCCAACATCAATCAGTTCAATTCATTTTTATTTTCATTCATTTTTCATCACCACTTCATGTTTGGGCCTGTCATTACATAGGCAAATATACTGACTGGTTAATGGTTACATTAGGCCGATAGACAAGAGAAAATAAATCAACAAAATACAAAATATGTGATTAAATTACTTTGAAAATATTTTCTGAAGTAGTTTTCAAAAGTTCAAGTTCCCACAGTCAGTAGCAGTCGTACAAGTTATAGTGGAATTATATGAATTCTGCTTCAATCCCGCTATTAACACAAGTTCAAATAACGAGACTCTGAGACCATTGATTGAGTGCTTTTGAATTAAAAGGTTGGCAAGGCTGTTTTGGTAATGAATGTGGGCTACAAGATAGACAGGGTAATTCATCTATTACAAACAGCCTATGTGAATGCAGACGTACACACAGCTGTTTTACCAAAAAATGCAAACTAAATTATGAAAGTGGTAGCCCAGTTATTTATGCATACAAACTAAAATACTGAGCAATATCTGTTTTTTTGCATGGGCTGAGTCTCAATACACCACAGCGGTGTACGTCAGACCAGGAGACATCCCGAAAACGGCTGTAGCATCCGAACGGTTTGACCTAAAAACTAACATGACCACTCTATGGGAAGATGAGAGTCTCACGAACATGACGGTGTCCATTTTAAATATGTGTCAAAAACAACAAAAATATTTTCTTATATCTCCTAGATGTGAAACCGTTTTGGACTATTTGGCCATTTATGAATGTGCTGTTCAATGCATTTCTATGGGAGTAGTAAAGGCCATATTTAATATTTTATCAAAATATCCCAGAGGGAAGAATCAACATGTTATTGCGTATTCTTGAATATCCTGCAATAATTGGCAGTTGAGACTGTTCTGTTTTCTTTCTATATTCATGGGAATTCACTACTTAGACCCCAACAGACTTTTAACGGTTAAGCAATGCCAGCCTACCATAAGCACGTTTCCAATATGCACAGTACAGCTCCATTTACAACCACAAAATATATAGCCGGGGCGTCGTTTTGTTTCTTGCATTGGAATTATATTGAATTCTGTAATAACGGAGTATTCCAGCCACTCTCTTCCTATGAACCAGTTGCTATAAAATGTATGTCTTTAGACAGAAAACCTGCTGCTAGGGTAGAATTCTAGGCTAACCTGGGCTGGCTCATCTGTTCCAAGATCGTCAGGAACAGTCGGAGGAGATGGAAGGGGCTGTGAAGCCATTACCCTGGTGGTGGAAAGGTGGGTAGACTCTGCACGCGGCGCTAGCTGGAGTTCGGCAGCACTCAGGAGGTCTTTTGACTTTTGGTAGGCTGTCATTGTAAATAAGAATTTGTTCTTAACTGACATGCCTAGTAAAATAAAGGAGGGCCTACAGCAGCACCTATATCTTCTGCACAGTTCAAAATAATGTTGTTCCAAAAAAGGCCCAGTTTCCAGGAGCACAAATACAAATTCCATCTAGACACCATACGATCTGAGAGACTTGGCAAGAAAGACCTTCTATGCGATCAAGACCTTCTATGGAACATAAAATTCGACATACCAATTAGGATCTGGCTAAAAATACTAGAATCAGTTCTAGAACCCATTGCCCTTTATGGTAGTGAGGTCTGGGGTTCCGCTCACCAACCAAGAATTCACTAAATGGGACAAACTCCAAATTGAGACTCTGCGGCAGAATTCAGAAAAAATGTCCTCCGTGTACAACGAAAAACATCAAGTAATGCATTCAGAGCATAGTTAGTCCGATAGACACTAATTATCAAAATCCAGAAAAGAGCCATTAAATTCTACAACCACCTAAAAGAAACGATTCCCGAAGCTTCCATAACAAAGCCATCACCTACAGAGAGATTAACCTGGAGTCCCCTAAGCATGCTGGTCCTGGGGCTTTGTTCACAAACACAAACAGATCCCACAGAGCCCCAGGACAGCAACACAATTAGACCCAACCAAACCATGAGAAAACAGAAAGATAATTACTTGATACATTGGAAAGAATTAACAAAAATATGGAGCAAACTAGAATGCTATACGGCCCTAAACAGAGAATACACAGTGGCAGAATACCTGACCACTGTGACTGACCCAAACTTAAGGAAAGCTTTGACTACGTACAGACTCAGTGAGCATAGCCTTGCTATTGAGAAATGCCAATGTAGGCAGACCTGGCTCTCAAGAGAAGACAGGCTAGAAACTGAGCTACACTTCCTAACCTCCTGCCAAATGTATGACCATATTAGAGACACATAATTCCCTCAGATTACACAGATCCACAAAGAATTATAAAACAAACCCAATTGTTATAAACTCCCATATCTACTGGGTGAAATACCACAGTGTTCCATCACAGCAGCAAGATGTGTGACTTGTTGCCACAAGAAAAGGGCAACCAGTGAAGAACAAACACCATTGCAAATGCAACTCATGTTTATTTATTTTCCCATTTGTACTTTAACTATTTGCACATCGTTACAACACTGTATATATAGATAAAATTACATTTGAAATGTCTTTATTCTTTTGGAACTTCTGAGTGTAATGTTTACTGTTCATTTTTATTGTTTACTATCTACTTCACTTGCTTTGGCAATGTTAACATATGTTTCCCATGCCAATAACGCCCTTACGTTGAATTGATTGACTGCATCACTATTGGTCTTTGTGAGAGGTATTGATGTGTTGAAGGTAACTGTCTGTTCAAGCAGTTGGCACATACTTCAGACACGATGAACGATGAAAGAACACCTTACAGCACGACGGGGACCGCAAAGAGACACACAGGTATTTGATCAGCATTTTCTAATGCTTTTTGTATTGTATTATGTATTGTATTATGTATTGTATCGTGTATTGTATCATTTATTGTATTATGTATTGGATCATGTATTGTATCATGTATTGTATCATGTATTGTATTTTGTATTGAATTGTGTATTGTATTATGTATTGCTTCATGTATTGGATAATGTATTGTATCATGTATTGTATCATGTATTGTATCATTTATTGTATTATGTATTGGATCATGTATTGTATTTTGTATTGAATTGTGTATTGTATTATGTATTGCTTCATGTATTGGATAATGTATTGTATCATGTATTGTATCATGTATTGTCTCATGTATTGTATCATGTATTGTATCATGTATTGTATCATGTATTGTATCATGTATTGTATCATGTATTGTATCATGTATTGTATCATGTATCATTTCATGTATTGTATCATGTATTGTACCATGTATTGTATCATGTATTGTATCATGTATTGCCTCATGTATTGTATCATGTATTGTATCATGTATAATTTCATGTATTGTATCATGTATTGTATCATGTATTGTATCATGTATTGTATCATGTATTGTATCATGTATTGTATCATGTATTGCATTATGTATTGTATCATGTATTGTATCATGTATTGTATCATGTATTGTATCATGTATTGTATCATGTATTGTATCATGTATTGCATTATGTATTGTATTATGTATTATACCAGATATTGAATCATGTATTGTATTATGTATTGTATTATGTAATGTATTATGTATTGTATCATGTATAGTATTATGTATTGTATTGTATCATGTATTGTATTATGTATTGTATTTTGTATCATATTATGTATTGTATGGTATTGTGTATTGTATGTTGTATTGTATGTTGTATTGTATTGTAATATGTATTGCATTATGTAGTGAATGTAGTATTGTATTATGTATTGTACTATGTATTGTATTGTATTATGTATTGTATTACCCTAACCGTAAACAAAAAAAGTGTAAAACAAATCAAAATATATTTTATATTTTGAGATTCTTCAAAGTAGCCACCCTTTGCCTTGATGACAGCTTTGCACACTCATGGCATTCTCTCAACCAGCTTCATTAGGACCGCCACAGGAATGGAAGACCCAGAAATACCTCTGCTGCAGAGGATAAGTTCATTAGAGTTACCAGCCTCAGCCTCACCATCAACTGTTCAGAGGAGACTGTGTGAATCAGGCCTTTATGGTCGAATTGCTGCAAAGAAACAACTTCTAAAGGACACCAATAATAAGAAGAGACTTGCTTGGGCCAAGAAACACGAGCAATGGACATTAGACCGGTGAAAATTTGTCAGAATTTGAGATTTCTGGTTCCAACCTCAACCAAATTTAGATGGTTTGGGATAAGTCCGACCGCAGTGAAGGAAAAACAGCCAACAAGTGTTCAGCATATGTGGGAACTCCCTCAAGACTGATGGAAGAGCATTCCAGCTGAAGCTGGTTGAGAGAATGCCTAGATTGTGCAAGGCTGTCATCAAGGCAAAGTGTGGCTATTTGTAGAATCAAATATAAAATATATTTTGGTTTGTTTAACACTTCTTTGGTTACTACATGATTCCATATGTGTTATGTTATAGTTTTGATGTCTTCACTTTTATTCTGCAGTGCAAATAAAGAAAAACCCTTGAATGAGTAATATTCCAAACTTTTGACCGGGGGTGTATGTGATACGTGGTTAGGATACAACTGTGATATGTGGTTGTCTCTCCTGGCTATCTGAAGATGAATGCACTAGCTGTGGGTCGCTCTAGGTGGGAGCGTCTGCTGAATGGCTAGAGTGTAGTGTGTGTAAATATAGTTCTACTGTATGTATATGTTTTTATATTCTCCCCATCTTAGCTACCATTGAATCAATATGTTTTGACCATGGCAGTTTACTCTCCAGGGTTACTCCAAGCTGTTTAGTCACCTCAACTTTCTCAATTTCCACATTATTCAATACAAGATTTTATTGAGGTTTAGGGTTTAGTGAATGATTTGTCCCAAATACAATGCTTTTAGATTTTTGAAATATTTAGGACTAACTTACATAATGCCACCCATTCTGAAACTGACGGCAGCTCTTTGTTAAGTGTTGCAGTCATTTCAGTTACTGTGGTAGCTGACGTGTATAGTGTTGAGTCATCAGCATACATAGACTCACTGCCTTAACTCAGAGCCAGAGTTAGGTCATTATGTTGATAGACATCCAGAGCCACTGGATTATGTTGGAGAGGCTTCTCTGTGTTCTGTTAGACAGTTAACTCTCGATCCACAATATAGCAGGGATACATACGTTTTTCCAGCAGCACATTATGATCAATAATGTCAAAAGATACACTGAAGTCTAACAAAACAGCTCACACAATATTTGTTTAAATCAATTTCTCTCAGCCAATCATCAGTCATTTGTGTAAGTGCCGTACATATTTTAATATGTACGGCAGAGTTACTAAGAAAAAGCCATATCTTCCTCTGTCCAGTGTCTGTGTTTTTTTGCCCATCTTAATCTTTTCTTTTTCCAGTCTGAGATATGGCTTTTTCTTTGCAGCTCTGCCTAGAAGGCCAGCATCCCGGAGTCGCCTCTTCACTGTTAAATAAGTCTGAGAACCATACATTTCGAGAACCATTGAATTCAAGGTATCTTTTTTGAGAACCATTGAATTCAGGATATCTATTCTGAGAACCACTTAATTCAGGATATCTATTCTGAGAACCTTACATGATTTAATTCAGGGTATCTATTCTGAGAACCATTGAATTCAGGGTATCTATTCTGAGAACCATACATGATTTCATTCAGGGTATCTATTTTGAGAACTAATGAACCAATGAATTCAGGGTATCTATTCTGAGAACCATATATGATTTAATTCAGGGTATCTATTTTGACAACCATTGAATTCAGGGTATCTATTTTGAGAACCATTGAATTCAGGGTATCTATTCAGAGAACCATACATGAACCATACACAGCATCCTTTGATTCTACCATTTAACATGCTTCTCCTGCCAGCGTCAGTCACATTAACACACTGAGAATAAACACACTGGACACCGTGGCGATGACTTAGAGTCCTGCAGTCTAGATTAATAAACACACTGGACACCATGGCGATGAGTTAGAGTCCTGCAGTCTAGATTAATAAACACACTGGACACCGTGGCGATGAGTTAGAGTCCTGCAGTCTAGATTAATAAACACACTGGACACCATGGAGATGAGTTAGAGTCCTGCAGTCTAGATTAATAAACACACTGGACACCATGGAGATGAGTTAGAGTCCTGCAGTCTAGATTAATAAACACACTGGACACCGTGGTGATGAGTTAGAGTCCTGCGTTCTAGATTAATAAACACACTGGACACCATGGAGATGAGTTAGAGTCCTGCAGTCTAGATTAATAAACACACTGGACACCGTGGAGATGAGTTAGAGTCCTGCAGTCTAGATTAATAAACACACTGGACACCGTGGTGATGAGTTAGAGTCCTGCAGTCTAGATTAATAAACACACTGGACACCATGGAGATGAGTTAGAGTCCTGCAGTCTAGATTAATAAACACACTGGACACCGTGGCGATGAGTTAGAGTCCTGCAGTCTAGATTAATAAACACACTGGACACCGTGGCGATGAGTTAGAGTCCTGCAGTCTAGATTAATAAACACACTGGACACCATGGAGATGAGTTAGAGTCCTGCAGTCTAGATTAATAAACACACTGGACACCGTGGCGATGAGTTAGAGTCCTGCAGTCTAGATTAATAAACACACTGGACACCATGGAGATGAGTTAGAGTCCTGCAGTCTAGATTAATAAACACACTGGACACCGTGGCGATGAGTTAGAGTCCTGCAGTCTAGATTAATAAACACACTGGACACCGTGGCGATGAGTTAGAGTCCTGCAGTCTAGATTAATAAACACACTGGACACCATGGAGATGAGTTAGAGTCCTGCAGTCTAGATTAATAAACACACTGGACACCATGGAGATGAGTTAGAGTCCTGCAGTCTAGATTAATAAACACACTGGACACCGTGGTGATGAGTTAGAGTCCTGCGTTCTAGATTAATAAACACACTGGACACCATGGAGATGAGTTAGAGTCCTGCAGTCTAGATTAATAAACACACTGGACACCGTGGAGATGAGTTAGAGTCCTGCAGTCTAGATTAATAAACACACTGGACACCGTGGTGATGAGTTAGAGTCCTGCAGTCTAGATTAATAAACACACTGGACACCATGGAGATGAGTTAGAGTCCTGCAGTCTAGATTAATAAACACACTGGACACCGTGGCGATGAGTTAGAGTCCTGCAGTCTAGATTAATAAACACACTGGACACCGTGGCGATGAGTTAGAGTCCTGCAGTCTAGATTAATAAACACACTGGACACCGTGGTGATGAGTTAGAGTCCTGCAGTCTAGATTAATAAACACACTGGACACCGTGGCGATGAGTTAGAGTCCTGCAGTCTAGATTAATAAACACACTGGACACCATGGAGATGAGTTAGAGTCCTGCAGTCTAGATTAATAAACACACTGGACACCGTGGCGATGAGTTAGAGTCCTGCAGTCTAGATTAATAAACACACTGGACACCGTGGCGATAAGTTAGAGTCCTGCAGTCTAGATTAATAAACACACTGGACACCATGGAGATGAGTTAGAGTCCTGCAGTCTAGATTAATAAACACACTGGACACCATGGAGATGAGGTAGAGTCCTGCAGTCTAGATTAAAAGGATAGATTAAGATGCACCCCCAGAAATACAATTAATGAAACTCCTGTTAATTTGGTGAAAGCTTATGTTCTATCAGTGGTTAACATTAAAATGTTCCCCGTGATTTAACTTCTAAGTGGTTGGTGTATGGGCATTCACTCCAGATCACTAAATCAGCCAATAGATGGTATGGGCATACACTCCAGATCACTAAATCAGCCAATAGATGGTATGGGCATACACTCCAGATCACTAAATCAGCCAATAGATGGTATGGGCATACACTCCAGATCACTAAATCAGCCAATAGATGGTATGGGCATACACTCCAGATCACTAAATCAGCCAATAGATGGTATGGGCATACACTCCAGATCACTAAATCAGCCAATAGATGGTATGGGCATACACTCCAGATCACTAAATCACTAAAGGGCCTGTGTTGCCATAGCAACATGCACTCGCTCTGGCCAGAGCTCCTAAATTGATTGTGTAGTTCGTTTAGGTGATTCTACAGTTAGCTAGCTACTTCACATGTTGATATTGACTTTGGTATTATTGTGTGTAGCTACGTTTGCTAGCTAGATACCTAGCTAGCTAGCCAGCCAGCCCAGAGAGAGAGCATTTGCATTGTTGGTTTTGTAGTCAACTTGATCTGCAACAGATTTACACAACAATTGTCATATGTTACTACCAATCTTGTTATAATTACAAAAATTATATATTTTCACATATTAGTGTTATTTAACACTGTTGAACACTGTTAATCATAGAAATTAGTGGTTTGTGTTGGATTGGTAGTAAGTGAGAAGGTTTCCCTCTACGGGATAACAGCCCATATATCCTCAAACACAGCTCTGTCCGTCTGCCTAACCACAATGGAGCATAAACAGATCAGCACGTCCGAATCACATACAAACATTCTGTTAACCAAGGACATCTTGATCTTCAGCAACCACGCACAGACATACACACTCACACACACGCACACACACACTAACACACTCTCCTGGCTCAAAGTGGAGGAGAGATTGACTTGTTTGTCACTTGTTTACTACTTGTTTCTTTGAGAGGTATTGACATGTTGAATGCACTGAGCTGTCTGTTTGAACTGCTGGTGCACAGCTTGGACACCCATGCATGCCCCACAAGACATGCTACAAGAGGTCTCTTCACAGTACAGTACTACATAGTTCTACATAGAGCCAAGACAACATGGAACTCTATTCCACATCAAGTAACTGATGCAAGCATTAGAATTAGATTTAAAAAACAGATAAAAATACACCTTATGGAACAGCGGGAACTGTGACATAGGCACAGACACAGGCACAGACACATGCATACACACACACAAGATAAAATGCGCACTATACACACACGTACACATGGATTTTGTACTGTAGATATGCGGTAGTGGTGGAGTAGGGGCCTGAGGGCACACAGTGTGTTGTGAAATCTGTGAATGTATTGTAATGTTTTTAAAATTGTATGAACTGACTTAATTTTGCTGGACCCCAGGAAGAGTAGCTGCTGCCTTGGCAGGAACTAATAGGCATCCATAATAAACCCCAGGAAGAGTAGCTGCTGCCTTGGCAGGAACTAATGGGGATCCATAATAAACCCCAGGAAGAGTAGCTGCTGCCTTGGCAGGAACTAATGGGGATCCATAATAAACCCCAGGAAGAGTAGCTGCTGCCTTGGCAGGAACTAATGGGGATCCATAATAAACCCCAGGAAGATTAGCTGCTGCCTTGGCAGGAACTAATGGGGATCCATAATAAACCCCAGGAAGAGTAGCTGCTGCCTTGGCAGGAACTAATGGGGATCCATAATAAACCCCAGGAAGAGTAGCTGCTGCCTTGGCAGGAACTAATGGGGATCCATAATAAACCCCAGGAAGAGTAGCTGCTGCCTTGGCAGGAACTAATGGGGATCCATAATAAACCCCAGGAAGAGTAGCTGCTGCCTTGGCAGGAACTAATGGGGATCCATAATAAACCCCAGGAAGAGTAGCTGCTGCCTTGGCAGGAACTAATGGGGATCCATAATAAACCCCAGGAAGAGTAGCTGCTGCCTTGGCAGGAACTAATGGGGATCCATAATAAACCCCAGGAAGAGTAGCTGCTGCCTTGGCAGGAACTAATGGGGATCCTTAATAAATACAAATACAAATACACACAACTACCAACATTCTGAAGTCATTTGGGAAAGTGTGTATACAGTCAGAGGCCTGGAATATATAACTGGGGATAGGAAATGTGAAGATACGTTGTTTTTGGCTGAGTGTACAACACTTTACGTGTCTGCTTTTCTTGCTTTTTTATGAGCTAAATTGGATTTGTCCCTGAATGTGGTCTGGTAGATAAGCACTTTCCTCATTTGCATGGATTCAAGGGCTTTTTAAGAAACTAAGCAATCAAAGGGTAATTCCACAGACAAACACGGGGCTATAAATCACTCTGTCCCACACGCAGAGAGAGGAACCACTCTGACAGACAGACACTGTGACCCACCTTCCGCACAGCAAATACCAACCTGGAAGACACTCACATAATGACTTCTACTAGTAAACATGTCCCTCAATAATCTCTACAAGTAAACATGTCCCTCAATAATATCTACAAGTAAACATGTCCCTCAATAATATCTACAAGTAAATATGCCTCTCAATGATCTCTACCAGTAAACATGCCTCTCAATGATCTCTACCAGTAAACATGCCTCTCAATGACTTCTACCAGTAAACATGCCTCTCAATGATCTCTGACCCAGTCAATACAACCTACTACAGATGACCCAGCCAATGAGCAGCCTACTACAGATGACCCAGTCAATGAGCAGCCTACTACAGATGACCCAGCCAATGAGCAGCCTACTACAGATGACCCAGCCAATGAGCAGCCTACTACAGATGACCCAGCCAATGAGCAGCCTACTACAGATGACCCAGCCAATGAGCAGCCTACTACAGATGACCCAGCCAATGAGCAGCCTACTACAGATGACCCAGCCAATGAGCAGCCTACTACAGATGACCCAGCCAATGAGCAGCCTACTACAGATGACCCAGCCAGTTTACAGCCTACTACAAAAAAACGTCAAAATGAGTCAGTGAAAGGGGTTACATTAAAGTAAGGTGAAGTTCCCTTTGGCCACACAGCATGAATACCATTACACTTTACCTCCCCAGAGTAAAGGAGAGAGGAGAGGTCCGGTGGCTTGTTCTATGTTGAGATGAGTATCTTAGGGATGTATGTTACTCTTGAGTATCACACCCCCACCTCTGTAGCCTACATTGGCTCTGTCTGATAAATATAAACTCAATGCGTATCACATCAGATTGCATGTAGCTTATCTATTGTTAGTTGCAACATTTCCTACCCTGGTTGTTTGTTACCTTTCACTTGCTTTCCAACCGTCTTTCCTCGTCTTCTTTCAACAGATGGTGGTTACTAAAGCTATATACACCTGCTATATACACCTGTTATAAACACATGTTATATACACCTGTTATATACACCTGTATATACACCTGCTATATACACCTGTTATAAACACATGTTATATACACCTGTTATAAACACATGGTATATACACCTGTTATATAAACCTGTTATAAACACATGTTATATACACCTGTTATAAACACATGGTATATACACCTGTTATATACACCTGTTATAAACACATAGTATATACACCTGTTATAAACACATGGTATATACACCTGTTATAAACACATGGTATATACACCTGTTATATACACCTGTATATACACCTGCAATATACACCTGTTATAAACACATGTTATATAAACCTGTTATAAACACATGGTATATACACCTGTTATATACACATGGTATATACACCTGTTATAAACACATGGTATATACACCTGTTATAAACACATGGTATATACACCTGTTATATACACCTGTATATACACCTGCTATATACACCTGTCATAAACACCTGTTATATAAACCTGTAATATACTCCTGTTTTATACACCTGTTATATACACCTTTTATATACACATGTTAAATACTGTGCACCTGTTATGTACACCTGTTATATACACCAGTTATATACACCTGTTATATACACCTGTTATATTCACCTGTTATATACACTTGTTATAGTCACCTGTTATATACACCTGTTATATACACCTGTTATATACACATGTTATATACAACTATTGTATACATACACCTGTTATATACACTTAATATATACATACACCTGTTATATACACCTGTTATATACATCTGCTATATACACCTGCAATATACACCTGCTATATACACCTGTTTTATACACCTGTTGTATACCCCTGTTATTTACACCTGTTATATACACCTATTATATACACCTGTTATATACACCTGCTATATACACCTGCAATATACACCTAATATATTTACATGTCCAAATGTTGTAGTCAATCATATACATTTTTTGAATTTCTTATTTAACCTTTATTCAACTAGTCAAGTCAAAATGCTCATTTCAATTTCTACATCCAAGGTTGGTCTTTATTTGTTCCTTTTAACATCATAAACTGTCCATACTAGGTAGTGTTCTTCCTTTCATATGTTCATGTCATACACACAAGCACTCACTCACACCGCTCAGGACCACAGATATGAGACATGTCATGTCTAAATCCCTTCCCTGGGACAGTGCTCCCATTCAGGATACTTTGCCCTGGAATAGCCCCTGGTCCCCTGAGAGTAACAGTGAGAGGGGTTTCTATTCAGTGGATGGGGAAGCACTTAGCCCGGCGAGGTTGGTCCTCCGTATGGATTGTGGGATTCTGAATGCTTCAGTGTCAGTCTACCCGTACTTTACAGATCAGTGAAATTAGTTAAAGGATGTTCTGGGGTGTGGGTTACAGGGTCAGTGTTGTCTGTCTGTACTTTTTGTGGTGAGTGAACCCAGATTAAAGCTTGTTAGGGGTCATGGATAGGGGGTCAATATGGAACTGTGGTGAGGTCACTGTGTCAGGCTTTGATGGGGGCTCAGGCTGGCTGGAGTTGATAGGACTGTCCAGGTGTAGTGGAGGTTTGGTACTGTGTGCATGGGTGCGTGTGTGCGTGCGTGCGTGCGTGCGTGCGTGCGTGTGTGTGTGTGTGTGTGTGTGTGTGTGTGACTGTAGGGCAGTAAGGGTACCAGCTGAGATATTTTAGTCACAGATAAAAAGAGTGGGAATACAAATACACTATACATTGTGGTTGGAAAGAGATTTAACTACACACCCAGAACTGAACAACTACACACCCAGAACTACACACCCAGAACTGAACAACTACACACCAAGAACTACACACCCAGAACTGAACAATTACACCCCCAGAACTACACACCCAGAACTGAACAACTACACACCTAGAACTGAACAACTACACACCCAGAACTACACACCCAGAACTGAACAACTACACACCCAGAACTGAACAACTACACACCCAGAACTGAATGGAAGGACATGCCAGTGGGATAGGGGGAAGGTTAGTCCTAACATTCAAGGACCTTTCCAGAAAACACCTTTTTTCAAGAGGGCAGAGTTTGAGATATTGAAAAGTTGTGAAACAAACAGAGAGCTTTAGAGAAAGAGAAAGGGAGTAAGGTGGAGGAGAAGTCTATAAATCGTCAAGACTACAGGCTCCATGCCGGCCCGCCTGACTTCCTTTAAACATGGCTCAGCAGCTGAACTGGGGAGGAGGGTTAGGAGAGAGAGGAGAACATGACAGGATATGGAGGGAGGAGAGTATGACCTCCTGATGACCTCCTGATTACTCCTTATGACCTCCTGATGACTCCTGATGACCTTGTGATGACCTCGTGATGACCTTGTGATGACTCCTGATGACCTCCTGATGACCTCCTGATGACCTCCTGTTTTGTCTGGGAAGTGAGGGATGATGAGGACTTAAGACAGAGAGATAATAGAGAAGTGATTCCACAGTGTAAGCCCACTGAAGCACCTAGGCTTGAACGTGACCACAGTTCGGGGAGTGGTGATATCTTCAGGAAGTATGAGTGTCATAAAGGTGAGATATTTTTACATTATGTTGAACACGTCAGTATGACTTTGCTGTCATATGCAGAGATAACAAGATGGCTGCCTTTGTGTTGCTATTGACATACGTTTGGAATGCGTCAAGTGTCTTTTACTCTAACTGCAATAATGGCTGCCTCTTCACACTCTCACTATACACAGCAGAGCCTCATTTAATCTATTTTCTTCCCTGTTTTTCTTTTCCTCTCCTGGTGATCGAGGGATTGGTAAACAAAATGTCCACTTCCATGTATCACAGAGCAGCCCTATAGTCAAAGGAGGACAGCTCTCCCCTATGCCTCACTGAATACTCAACCGAACAGTGATTGGCGGCGTCTGTGTACGATACAGTTTGATATGCTTGCATGCAAAGTGACGTAGGATACATTCACGTAATGTCTTGATCAATTGTAGTGACAGTGAGGTAGGATACAGTGTGTCAGTGTCTTTGTGTCGCTGTTCTATATGTGAAAACACATTTCTCTGTAATTAATGTGCATTTCCTCTGTGATATTTCATAGACAGACTATATATAGTCAGTAGCCTATATAAAGGCACTGTATTGACTTTGCTGCTTTCCCCAGTGGCCAGCTTGGTCTGTGTCACCTCTGTAACAGCATACGCTTCTGTCACCTCCAGCACACTGAAATAAACTGGCTTTTGTCTCCATGGAGAAGTTTGCAGTTGCTGTGAATATTGGTATAGCTGGAGTCTTACTGTGGAGGCAGTGTGTGTGTGCAGCCGTGACCCCAGTGCACGGTGTGCGTGAGTGACCTCCACATGACCTCTGTGAGGGGTGATACAGAGACGGATCAGGAAGAAGTACTGAAGTGATGCAGTGGGAACAATCCACCATTGTATATATTACACACACATACACACATACACACACATACACACACATACACACACATACACACACACACACGCACACACACACACACACACACACACGCACACACACACACACACACAGGGTGGGGGTTAGAGGGAGCGTGGGTGAATGTTGTTGTCAAATTCTACCCTTTGTCTATCTAAATTTACAGATTCCCAGTGATTTACTCGACAGCAGCATTTCATCAACATCAAGATATCAAACTATGAAAACATCTCACGAATGAGCCTGCAGAGAATAATTACCATGCAGATGTATGACATCAGCATTCACAGTCAGAAATAGACGCTAAGAGATATCAAAGACCAAGCATAAGACTCTAGAGTCAAACACAGTTCACAGGGGAAGCAAGTGTTCTGCCGCAGTCTGAATCATCTGAGTGAATCCATATAGGCTCCCAACAGGCTCTGTTAAGGAGGTCATAGAGGTCGGTGATGTACTGTATGTCAATACCATGTATGAGCCCCTGTCTAACCACTGTACTGTACCTATCTATGGAACATCCCATTATGGTTGTAAAGGAAGGGAATATTACTGGAAACTTTCCAAGTTTACCAGTAAATTACCAACGTTTTGGTAACTTTCAAGTTATTGGGGGAATTTTATCAGATGACATCTAGTGGCCCTATTGGGTGCTTCTGGATTATCACAGGTGTCTGTAATTATCTCTGGCCCTCTGTGTGGCCTTATGTAAAATATATAAAATAATTTAATATTATTTAATGTAAAACATTATCCTAAATATAAACCAGCATTTGAGTTAATACCATTGGTGTTTAATATGAGTGTTTTAGCATGAAATATCCTTTACAGCTATTTTCAGGAGATGTTCGATCAAGTTCAAGTTCTTGCTCCAGCTGGGCCACTCAACGACATTCATGTATAAATTGTCAAAGTTAGTATAGATTGCCATAGATGACCTGTTAATTACCAAAATTGCAGAAGATTCCGGTAACTCTGGTAAAGTATATATAGATTTGCAACCCTATTCCCCATACTTCCCCCATACATCCAGGCCGTCATTGAAACCACTTACATATCTGTTCAATCTTACCCTGGAATGCAATGAAATACCAGAGATATGGAAGTTGGCATTTGTTTTACCATTGTTTAAAGGGGGGGATCCTTCTCTTTTAAACAACTATAGGCCAATCTCGAAGCTATCACCCCTGGTTAAAATCCTTGAAACCCTTGTTAGTGAACAGCTAAAGGAGTTTTTGTATACTCTATTTATAACAGTTTATAACAGGTGTATACTTCTATTTGATCTATTTATCAATCAGGCTTCAGGAAGGAGCATAGCGCAGTCACAGCAGCCATGAAGGTTTTAAACAACACTATGTCTCACTTTTTAGTGATCTTTCTAAGGCTTTTGATACAGTAGATCCCGCTATACTGAAGAAAAGGCTGTCAAGCATAGGCCTCTCTCAGCACACTGTGTCATGGTTTGGTAACTATCTATCAAATAGAACTCAGTGCACAAAATTTAATGGGCTCGCATCTGATTTTTAAATGGTGTGCCCCAGGGCTCTGTCCTGGGTCCTCTTTTATTTACTATTTATATTAATGATCTAGATAAAAACGTACTAAATGCCCAATTTCATATTTATGCCGATGACACTGTTATTTATTGTTGTGCCTCGACTTTAGCAAAAGCTTTTCAGAATTTACAAACTGCGTTTAATGCTGTTCAATATACCTTATGTCAATTGAGGATTGTTCTCAATGTAGAAAAAAACTAACTAATGGTGTTCTCCAAAGCCAGAAAAAAACGTTTAAATCTTCCATGCATTACCATCTGCCAGGGAAATGTGATCGAGGCAGTGACTTCGTATAAATATCTTGGAATTGTAATTGACGATGACCTGTCATTTAAATTGCATAATACTGCAACTTGCCAAAAAACTGAATTTGAAGCTGGGATTTTATTTTAGAAATAAGGCTTGTTTCTCTTTTAAAGCCAGACAAAAACTTATTTTAGGAACTTTTATGCCTATACTTGACTATGGTGATATTTTTTATATGAATGCTTCTGCTCAGTGTTTGAGATCTATTGACACCATTTACCATGGAGCATTGAGATTCATTTTAAATTGTCGGGCACTCACGCACCATTGCACTTTATATGCTGGGGATGGATGGCCTTCATTAGCATCCCGTAGACTTAGTCATTGGTATACCTTTGTTTACAAAGCTATACTGGGTTTGTTGCCTTCTTATTTATGCTCGTTTATACAGAAAAAATGTGGTGAGTACTGTCTTCGCTCACAGGACGCTGTTTTGCTTGCTGTACCAAATGTCAGAACGAATTTAGGAAAAAGTGCTTTCATGTCCTCTGCCCCATCAGCTTGGAACACCCTTCAAAATCGTTTGAAATTGAAAGAACTTGTCTCTCTTGGCATTTTTAAATCCTTGATGAAGGACCTTGAGGCCGATTCCTTTACTTGTTAATTTTGCTATTTAAACATCTGTGGAATTATATTGTTTCTGTTTTATGTATTTACTGATTATATCTGTATTTGTTTTATTGTACTTGCAACTTTTATGTAATGACTTACTGCTGCCTGTTTTGTCCAGGACGCTCTTGGAAAATAGATTGTTAATCTCAATGTGCCCTTCCTTGTTAAATAAAGAAAAAAAAAAATAAAAAAAAAACATTACTTGTAAAATAAATGTAAAATAAAATAAAATAAACTCCCTATTGTAGGATGTAATTGCCCCTAGATGCTGCTTTGAGGTCAGATTTGCATAGGAAGGGCCAAAGAGTGGAAGGCTGAAAGTAGCAGTACTGGAGGGGAAGGTGGGTAAACAGCCAGAAACAATAAAATGGTTGAAGGCCAGTCTGATCTTGAAAAATGTCATTCAGTGACATGAGGAAAAGATTGGGTTCAGAAAAAAAAAACTACATTGAACATCTGCTAGAAAAACAGTGAGATGTACAGTACACCAACCAGAAATGGCTTACTGAGAAGATGTATGCAACAAGGGTTTAGCTATAAACAGCTGAGCATGCACTGTCAGTCTTCTATTTTAGTTGAGTAAGTAAGAGAAGCTATCGTTTGAGAGATATCGAGTGCCAACTTGAATGTAAATTAGGTGAATGTGTTTCACTTCATCCTTACCCCATCTGGTACTGTTGTGCATTGGACTGATGGCAGATAGAGAGAGAGAGAGAGAGAGAGAGAGAGAAAGAGAGAGAGAGAGAGAGAGAGAGAGAGAGAGAGAGAGAGAGAGAGAGAAGAGAGAGAGAGAGAGAGAGAGAGAGAGAGAGAGAGAGAGAGAGAAAAGTCAAAGGGCAGATGGTAAAACTCATGCTGTACAGCTGTGTAGTATCTCAAGAGGTCATCACTCTAGTGAAACACTGTGCAGCTTCGGCACTTTTGCTATGGATCATTATACCACAGAATATCTCATGATTTACCAACCGTGTTTTATTTAACCTTTATTTAACTAGGCAAGTCAGTTAAGAACATATTCTTACTCGGACGACGCTGGGTCAATCGTGCACCGCCCTATGTGACTCCCAATAATGTCCGGTTGTGATACCGTCTGGATTCAAACCAGGTTGTCTGTAGTGACGCCACTATCGCTGAGATGCAGTCTCTTAGACTATTTTAGCTATTTCAGCAACACTCGTTGCTGACAGGTGTATAAAATCGAGCACACAGGTACCGGCATAGGATGACACTTTTCCAACAACTGGGTTCGTCAAATTTGTGAGTGAGTGCTGTCTCTTAGAAGTATAGGTGCTATCTATAACCTAAA
>CM042408.1:2805730-2863230 GCA_023634145.1 Thymallus thymallus | reverse complement strand
CTCTCCTCCCTCCCTCTCTCTCCTTCCTCCCTCTCTCTCCTCCCTCCCCCTCTCTCTCTCCTCCTTCCCTCTTCCCTCGTCATCCTCTGTTCATTCTCCTTAATGACTCTGCCACCCCTGATGAAGAGGCAGTGATTAGGTAGCAAAGTCTTTCAGAAAACAAACGTTCTTCAGGAGGTGCTGGTAATGGCTCCCTGCTACTAACATCAAGGCAGTCTGACATTGTGGGACATTGACAGAGAGAATTGATTGGTGGAGTGGCTGGCCATCTGTAGTTGAATCGTTGTGATCCTCGCTGGACATGCTTTCCAGAGGTATTTAGTTCTATCTCAAAATGTAGGTCAGTATTGGCAACAACTCTCACACGGCTTTCACATGGAAATTCAGAGAAACAGTCTGTAATTTTGGTGTAATCATGAGTGCATTCAGGTGTGTGTGCCACAGCACATTTTCTTCACAATAGACAAACACAGACTCATTGTGTTCAGAACAACCCAGGGTATAACTCCATGTCATCTTGTAACTGTACATCATAAACGTTGACACTGTACTTGACATGAGTTGTATGATATGGACAATTGATTGTATAACATCAAATCTGCCTTTATTATTCTCCTCAAAGTCTTAGCTTTCAAAATGTATAGAGTACTCTCAATATGCAGTATTTCCCTCACTCAGACAACAAAATATATAGAGTACTCTTAATATGCAGTATTTCCCTCACTCAGACAACAAAATATATAGAGTAATCTCAATATGCAGTATTTCCCTCACTCAGACAACAAAATATATTGAGTACTCTACATTTGCAGTATTTCCCTCACTGCCCAAGTTACTGCCCGAGTTACACCAATAACGCACAATCCCTCCATCAGTGCTCACAGCAAGAACCGGCAAATCTGGTGCAGTCCATGAGGAGGAGTTGCACTGCAGTACTTAATGCAGCTGGTGGCCACACCAGATACTGACTGTTACTTTTGTCTCAGTCGTTGAATCTTGTTATGTTCATACAAATATCATTATTACACGCACGTACACACACACACACACACACACACACATACATTATGTATACACAAACATACAAGCACACACACAGAGTACGCACAGGCCTACACAAACACACAGTTCCTGAGCAAATCGTTGCCCAGCGTGACCAAACCTAACCCAATTCAAACAAGTCCTCGGGCTAAGCAGTGCCTATTAAATATGCCAATAGCTCTCTAATATACATTAGACCATTACAGCATGCTGCATACTGTTGGGTATTGATATATGCAGAAAGAACTGTAACAGCAGTGTTACAGTTCTTGATACAAACCAGTGCACCTGGCACCTACTACCATACCCTGTTCAAACGCACTCCAATATTTTGTTTAGCCCATTCCTTCTCTGAATGGCACACATACACAATCCATGTCTCAATTATCTCAAGGCTTAAAAATCCTTCTGCAACTCAATTTGCAGCCTTCACAACTGTAAGCTGTTTATCCTCTGTGGCTAAATTATTCTATTCTGGTGTAGCATTCTGAATTTATGTCTGTTCAGACAGTACTGAGCACCCCCAGCAACCTTACTTCTCAAGGCTATGGTCCTTTTGTGCTTCTCTGGAGGCTTATGTCCTAGCCTCAATCCCAAACCACCCTGAAGACTTCCCTGCCTTAGCTGTGGGGATATTAACTATTTTCCTAAGACTCCAGGTGAAATGGGTTACACTTTAACTCTTATTTAAGCACCGTTGTTCATTTTATTGCTATTCCAACACACTGGTGTTATTTCTCCTCCTGGCTTGTGTTCTGATAGGAGCACTGTGGAGGCAATGTTCAATTAGGCCTGTTACAATAAACAGCTTGTGTTCTGATAGGAGCACTGTGGAGGCAGTGTGTTCAATTAGGCCTCTCGTCTTACTTTGTTTCCTGTTAAGGACACGACAGACCAACACTAACGTTGGCCTTGCACAGCGGCACAGCCTCAGACCACAGAATATTGTCAGTCATTTTCGGATAATTTCCCAATGATTCTTCATGTTGAATACTGTGCACAGCGGACGTTTGTGTTGATCTGTTTAGTCCTTTACACGATTCCCACTGGTCACAGACGTTAACTCAAAGTAATTTCATTGATATGACGTGGAAACAACCAGTGTTCCCACCCTCTCCAAAAAAAGAGTTCTAAAAGGGTTCTTCGGCTGTCCCCATAGGGATACCTTTTTGGTTCCAGGTAGAACTCTTTTGAGTTCCATGTACAACCCTATGCACAAAGGGTTCTACATGGAACTCAAAAGGGTTCTACCTGGAACCTGTAACCAAACAGGTTCAACCTTTTAGGTTTTAGATAACACCTTTTTTCTAAGATTGCAGTGGGTTGAGTCTTACCAGTTACATTTAGAGGTGTTGTCACACCCTGATCTGTTTCACCTGTCTGTGTGCTAATTGTCTACAGCGGGGGTGGAGACAATTAGCCCCTGGGTACTTTAACCTACCAGCGTTTTTCCCCTTTGCTCCTACCTTGCTATTGTCTCCTAGATTTCCCCGGTTTTGACCCCTCCTGCCCTGACCCCGAGCCTGCCTGCCGCTTTGTACTTGGCCTACTCTGGATTACCGAACTCTGCTTACCCCTGACCTGTCTTTTGCCTACCCCTGTTGTGATAATAAACATTTGTTATTCCGACGTTGTCTGCGTCTGGGTCTTACCTTCGAATGTGACAGCAGACTCGGACCAACTGCGCCACCCCTTCTCCTCCCAAGGAGCCTCCGTTAGCGCATACGTCCAGGGATTCCACCCAGATTCTGAGTCATCCCGGAAGTCCCCGATGGTCCCGTAGCCGAGAGGACCCGAGAGTTCCCAACCTTCCCCAAGTGTCACCGAGGACTGCTGAGTCACCGCTTCCTGAGCTTTTGCAACTAGGCAGTGTGGGGCTGTCGCCAGTGGAACGGCAGTACAGGACCATTACTAAGAGGTGTCTGTACAGCGGAACACTCTGACATTTTGTGTCCGCTTGCCCGGTAAAAGACCCGGCCCACTGGTAGGAGCGAGCACTCTGGTGGGCCATATGGAGACTTTGTCCAATTCCCGTACTCGCACCCCTTTTCATGTTATTCTCCAGTGGGGAGACCAGTCCAAATCCCTCTGGGTCCTCATTGTCTCTGGGGCTGACGAGAGCTTCAAGGACGTCACCCTGGCTGCCGGGGTGAACATCCCCACTCAGCCCCTCTCCATACCCATGGAGGTTAGAGCCCTGGACGGGCGCTCTATAGGGCGGGTCACCCATAACACCACTCCCATCAACCTAAAGGTCAGAGAATCACAGCGAGATGACGCAGTTCCTGCTGATCAGATCCCCCCAGATTCCCGTGGTGTTGGGATTCTCCAGGCTCCAGCGTCACAATCCTCTCATCAACTGGGCCACGGGGGCCATTATGGGCTGGAGTCTGTTCTGCCTCGCCCATTGTCTGAAGTCGGCGCAGCCTGCTCCGGGACGTCTTTCGGGGGCTCGGAGGCTTCCCCGGACCTCTCTGCCATTCCCGCTGAGTACCAGGACCTCCAGGAGGTGTTCAGTTAGGCCCGGGCCACTATGACACTATGATTGACCTTCTTCCTAGCACAACGCCACCCCGGGGACGTCTGTACTCGTTGTCAGGACCAGAGACTAAGGCGATGGAGACCTATATTGGGGACTCCCTAGTGGCAGGATCCCTCTTCCTCGCCCACCGGTGCAGGGTTTTTCTTTGTGTAGAAGAAGGACAAGACCCTGCGCCCGTGCATTGACTACCGGGGACTAAATTACATTACGGTGAAGAACTGGTACCCATTGCCACTAATTTCCTCGGCCTTCGAGCTGCTCTAGAGGTCCACCGTGTTTTACAAGTTGGATCTGCGGAACGCCTACCATCTGCTGCAGATACGGAAGGGGGATGAGTGGAAGACCGCATTCAACACGGCCACTGGCCCCTACGAGTATCTGGCCATGCCTTTTGGTCTCACCAACGCCCCTGCCGTTTTTCAGTCCCTGGTGAATGATGTCCTCTGCGACATGTTGAAACGGTTCGTCTTTGATGACATCCTCATGACATCCTCATCTCTCCGCAAGAGCACTTGCTCCACATCCGGCAGGTTCTCCAGCACCTTCTGGAGATCCAACTGTTCGTGAAGGCAGAAAAGTGTGAGTTTCACTGCTCCACCATTCCCTTTCTATGCTACCGGTGGTGGATGGATTAGCCTCAGCCCGAGTCCCGTGTCCAGCTGCAATGCTTCCTGGGGTTTGCCCATTTTGACCGCCGCTTTATCCGTGGGTATAGCACCCTGGCCTCCCCTCTGTCCGCACTCACCTCCACTAAGGTTCCGTTCACGTTGTCTGCAGCCGCTGACCGGGCGTTTCGGGACCTCAAGCTCTGTTTCACCACAGCCCCTATCCTGGTTCATTTTGACCCCTCCCGTCAGTTCGTGGTGCAGGCCGATGCTTCGGAGTCATATCGGAGTGGGGGCTGTCCTGTCCCAACGTTCGGCCCAGGACCTTAAGCTGCATCCCTGTGCCTTTTTATCCCACTGCTCCTCGCAGTGAAGATGGCGTTGGAGGAGTGGAGGCACTGGATGGAAGGGGCAGAACATCCGTTCGTGGTGTGGACCGACCACAAAAACCTGGAGTATCTCTGCACCGCCAAGCGCCTCAACTCCAGGCAAGCAAGATGGATCCTGCTGTTTACCCAGTTAAATTTTACCCTATCCTACCAGCCGGGGTCCAAGAACATTAAGCCGGATGCCCTGTCTCTCCACTACAGTCCCACGGGGACAACCCTGGAGTCCGAGACCATCCTTCCCACCTCGTGCCTGGTGATGGCACTCAGCTGGGTTATAGGGAAACAAGTCCGGGAGGCGCAGCAGTCTCAGCCGAACCCTGAAGGGGGCCCTGATAACCGGATGTTTGTGCCTGACGAGGCCTGCTCCGCGGTCCTGGAGTGGGCCCATTCCTCCAGGCTTCCCTGCCATCCAGGTTCCCGCCGGACCCTGGCCTTTGTGCGTTTTGGTGAACACAGTGCGTCTGTTAGAAGGGACATTAATAAGACAAAAGGGGGGGAAAGGAAAGGCTAATGTGAGTTATGTCAGCAGATTCTAAAACAGCCAATAACAGGTTGCTGGTGTCTGAAAGCAAGAAGACAGAGGAGCAGTATAGTCGAGAGAAGCTACAGTGTCACGAGAGGGTGCATACCTCGACCAAGACGCAGCGCAGGGATTATAGTTCGACATGTTTTATTTATTTACTATGTATATACATTTTTCAACTGAACGAACTACACAATACAAACAAACACGATAGACAAAACGTCACGTTCACCAACCCAGACACGAATGAATGGACGTAATAACTGAAGCACACTTACTGTCACCGTGACTGGAAACATACGACAACGACCCACAACCCAGTGTGAAAATTACAAACCTATGTAGGATCCCTAATTAGAGACAATGCGTAGCAGCTGCCTCTAATTAGGGATCCAACGCAAACCACCACCAGATACAGAAAGAATAAACCAGAATAAATGGATGAATGAATAAATCAGACTCTGACCATGGTTACATAGAGAAGCAAATAGGCTTCTGACAGACAGGCAGTCATACTCCTGAATCATCCATTACAATTGAATATACAAGGAGTGCTGGAGAGTGTTCAAGAGTTTGAGCTTGAGTGTTGAAGGGAGCTTGAATGTTGAAGGGAGCTTGAGTGTTGAAGGGAGCTTGAATGTTGAAGGGAGCTTGAGTGTTGAAGGGAGCTTGAATGTTGAAGGGAGATTGAATGTTGAAGGGAGCTTGAACATTGAAGGGAGATTGAACATTGAAGGGAGATTGAGTGTTGAAGAGAGCTTGAGTGTTGAAGGAGGCTTAAATGTTGAAGGGAGCTTGAGTGTTGAAGGAGATTTAAGTGTTGAAAGGTGCTTGAACGTTCAAGGGAGCTTGAATGTTGAAGGGAGCTTGAATGTTGAAGGGAGCTTGAACATTGAAGGGAGATTGAGTGTTGAAGAGAGCTTGAGTGTTGAAGGAGGCTTAAATGTTGAAGAGAGATTGAGTGTTGAAGGAGATTTGAGTGTTGAAAGGAGCTTGAACGTTGAAGGGAGCTTGAATGTTGAAGTGAGCTTGAATGTTGGAGCCTAGCAGCAGACAGATATAGAAGGTGTTTGCTTGAGATTGTAAAAACTCAGGCAGACCGCTTGGTTTGTGGGGGACCCACAGAGTAGGAGAGAGTGAGGTTGAGCCCAGAGAAAGGGGTTGAGGAGGGGCTAAGTGGGCTTGCCTTCTGAAGGGCCTGCAGCATATTTAGGTTGGGCAGCTTGCCTGTGCTGACTGGAGTGCCTGCATTGACTGTGCCGTTGGCTGTGTCTCCATGGCAGCCACTGGGCTCACATCACACTGTCCATCTCTCGCTGGCCACTACATACATGCTGCCTAGAGACCTGGCTAGTCTGGAGTGGCACAGGGAGCTGGCGGAGATGAGAGAATGTATTAATTTAGTTAACATGGAGCCATGAATGGCAGCATCCAGCATCTGAAGCCTATATTGAATCAGATCCGCCTGGCTGGAATAGAGCTCAATGGATCATATGCATCAGCCTTTGACTGCTAATATGCCTGCAAGGCGCTTTGCTCATGAAACAGCCTACAAAGCAGCATCCTGACTGACGAGCATCTGAGGCTGCTATTGAATCTGATCAAGCTCTGAGGCTGAAAGCTTATCTGATCATTCTGTCAGGAATGGAGCTCTCTAAATGTACAGTTGAATTCGGAAGTTTAAATACACTTGAAGTCATTAAAACTAATTTTTCAACCACTCCACAGATTTTATGTTAACAAACTATAGTTTTGGCAAGTCAGTTAGGACATCTACTTTGTGCATGACACAAGTAATTCTTCCTACAATTGTTTACAGAAAGATTTCACTTATGATTCACAATATCACAATTCCAGTGGGTCAGAAGTTAACATACACTAAGTTGACTGTGCCTTTTAACAGCTTGGAAAATTCCAGAAATTTATGTCATGGCTTTAGAAGCTTCTGATAGGCTAAGTGACATTATTTGAGTCAATTGGAGGTGTACCTGTGGATGTATTTCAAGGCCTACCTTCAAACTCAGTGTCTCTTTGCTCGACATCATGGGAAAATCAAAAGAAATCAGCCAAGATAATTTTACACCTCCACAAGTCTGGTTCATCCTTGGGAGCAATTTCCAAATGCCTGAAGGTACCACGTTTATCTATACAAACAATAGTACACAAGTATAAACACCATGGGACCACGCAGCCTTCATACCGCTCAGGAAGGAGACGCATTCTGTCTCCTAGAGGTGAACGCACTTTGGTGCGAAAAGTGCAAATCAATCCCAAAACAACAGCACAGGACCTTGTGAAGATGCTGGAGGAAACAGGTACAAAAGCATCTATATCCACAGTAAAACAAGTCCTATATCGACATAACCTGAAAGGCTGCTCAACAAGAAAGAAGCCACTGCTCCAAAACTGCCAGACTATGGTTTGCAACTGCACATGGGGACAAAGACGTTACTTTTTGGAGAAATATCCTCTGGTCTGATGAAACAAAAATATAACTGTTTGGCTATAATGACCATCGTTATGTTTGGAGGAAAAAGGGGGATGCTTGCAAGCCGAAGAACACCATCCCAACCGTGAAGCACTGGGGTAGCAGCATCATATTGTGGGGGTGCTTTGCTGCAGGAGGGACTGGTGCACTTCACAAAATAGATGGCATTATGAGGAAGGAAAATTATGTGGATATATGGAAGCAACATCTCAAGACATCAGTCAGGAAGTTAAAGCTTGGTCGCAAATGGGTCTTCCAAATGGACATTGACCCCAAGCATACTTCCAAAGTTGTGGCAAAATGGCTTAAGGACAACAAAGTCAAGGTATTGGAGTGGCCATCACAAAGCCCTGACCTCAATCCTATAGAACATTTGTGGGCAGAACTGAAAAAGTGTGTGCGAGCAAGGAGGCCTACAAAACTGACTCAGTTACACCAGTTCTGTCTGAAGGGCCAAAATTCACCCAACTTATTGTGGGAAGCTTGTGGAAGGCTACCTGAAACATTTGACCCAAGTTAAACAATTTAAAGGCAATGCTACCAAATACTAATTGAGTGTATGTAAACTTCTGACCCACTGAGAATGTGATATAAGAAATAAAAGCTGAAATGAATCTATTATTCTGCACATTTCACATTCTTAAAATAAAGTGGTGATCCTTACTGACCTAAGAAAGGGAATTTTAACTAGGATTAAATGTCAGGAATTGTGAAAAACTGACTTTAAATGTATTTGGCAAAGGTGTATGTAAACTTTCGACTTCAACTGTAAATATTGAAGTGTCTCTTATAATTATACACATATCAGTTATGCAAGCTAACAACCAGCATAGATAAAGTGTTAGCTTGCTAAATAGCTAACAAGACTACCTAGCTAACTAGCCAACTAGCTTGCAAGACTAGCTAGCCAACTGAGCTTGCTAAGCAGCACTGCTAGCAAACTAGCTAACAAACACAAAAAGATTGCTCTACAACAAATCAGTCTGATATAATATCAGTGATATATCAGCATAAAATTGCCATCATTTTTGAAAGATGCTAGCTATATTACCTTTTTTACTCTAGGCTTCGGATTTCTGGCTCTATTTGAATGTGGCTCGATGGCTTGTTGTTCATTGCATGTGATTGCCTCTGGTCTTGGGAGCGGCACATAGCCTGGGAGATGGAGGCTGTGTACAGAGCTTAAATGCCCCATGAGTGATTGTGTTATTATTATTAATTAGATATACACGGTGGTTTGGACATCGAACTCCAGTCAGAATAGGCTACACTCAAGTATAGTGGACTTGTCTCAAAAACCATCACTCTTGAGCTCAGTAATCACCAAGAATGGGCATGAAAAGTGCTTAACTGAGAACTCATTAGCTTAGGGCTAACACATAAAAATGTATAAAAACAAATAAAGGTTCACCTATTTTCAATGTAATGACTTACCATGAAGCAAGTCTGGAAAGTAATACTATTTTTTTTCTAAAACTATTTAGCTTGCAAAACGTTTGCTAGGAGCTATAGTTTTTGCCACTAACTTTCAATGATTTGTCAGTGACCACTAGTTAGCTTGGTTAACTAGCTTGGCGCTAGTTTGGAGCTAACATGAAGGCTTCGAGAGGATTTTTTTTCATCAAATCCTCACTGGTTTCTGTCACTCAATCTTCAATAGTAATGTGTGAATGAAGCAGATGAAAATCTTCTGTATTTTACACAGAAAGTATTCAGACACCTTCCGCTTTTTTCCCTTTTTTTTACGTTACAAACTATTTCTAAAATGGATTAAATACTTTTATTTTCCTCGTCAATCTACACACAATACCCCATAATGACAAAGCAAAAACAGGTTTTTAGAAATGTTTGCAAATTTATTAACAATAAAAAACAGAAATACCTTATTTACATAAGAGTTCAGACCCTTTGATATGAGACTCGAAAATTTAGCTCAGGCGCATCCTGTTGATTGGAGTCCACCTGTGGTAAAGTTTACTGATTGGACATGATTTGGAAAGGCACACACCTGTCCATACAAGGTCCCACAGCTGACATTGCATGTCAGAGCAAAAACCAAGCCATGAGGTCGAAGGAATTGTCCGTTGAGCTCCGGCCAAACTGAGCAATCGGGGGAGAAAGGCCTTGGTCAGCGAGGTGACCAAGAACCCAACGGTCACTCTGACAGAGCTCAAGAATTCCTCCGTGGAGATGGCAAAACCTTCCAGAAGGACAATCATCTCTGCAGCACTCCACCAATCAGGTCTTTATGGCTAGACAGAAGCCACTCCTCAGTAAAAGGCACATGACAGCCCACTTGTAGTTTGCCAAAAGGCACCTAAAGGACACTCAGACCATGAGAAACAATATGCTCTGGTCTGATAAAACCAAGATTGATCTCTTTGGCCTGAATGCCAAGTGTCACGTCTGGTGGAAGCCTGGCTCCATCCCTACGGTGAAGCATGGTTGTGGCAGCATCATGCTTTGTTTTGTGGCAGCATCATGTTTTTCAGTATCAGGGACTGGGAGACTAGTCAGGATCGAGGGAAAGATGAACAGAGCAAAGTACAGAGAGATCCTTGTTGAAAACCTGCTCTGGACCTCAGACTGGGGTGAAGTTCCACCTTCCAACAGGACCTTGACCCTAAGCTCACAGCCAACACAACGCAGAAGTGGCTTCCGGACAAGTCTCTGAATGTCCTTGAGTGGTACTGAGTAAAAGGTCTGAATACTTATTTAAATATGATAGTTCAGTAGTTGTTTTTTTTTACATATGCAACTATTTCTAACAACCTGTTTTTGCTTTGTCATTATAGGGTATCATTATAGAGTATCGTGTGGCCTATAATATAATAGTCCCACTGCCATAACAATAACTTTCAACTGTCTTTAACTTGGGAAGACCTCCAAATGTTGGGTTGTTGTTAAGCAACTGTTCGCTGCTGTTGCTTAATTAATTACTGGAGGAATAGACAAAGCTGCAGTGTCTCAGCCAACAATAGGCCTACAGTATATGATGCAATGACTGTCTATTGAATCCTGCCCATAGTTTTTAATAAAGATCCACTCAAATGGAAAACATCCAACTGCAATACTGAGCAGCATTTTTACAATTCAATTAGGTGATTATTAAAAGCTCCCAGCTCCCAGCTACCAACTCTTCCTAGTACTCATCCAGTTAACTCCATCTGTTTTACACAAAAGGAATCTAAACCCAGGGGTGTGTTCACTAATCCAATGGCTGTTCCACTGTTCAATAATATAGAAGTGTGTTCAACAGACAACATGGCATGTGGTGGTGTTAAGGTAAAGGGTGTTTGACAAGACTACACTTTAAGACTGGGTCTTATTTTTACATCTGCATAGAGAGATGTAGATTGGATTATTGTACCCATTGAAACAAACTCAGTTTGCAAACAATGCCAGTGATAATATAATATAATATAATATAATATAATATAATATAATATACCAGTCAAAAGTTTGGACACAACCACTCATTCGTTTTTCTTTATTTGTACTATATTCTGCATTGTAGAATATTAGTGAAGACATCAAAACTAGGAAATAACACATATGGAATCATGTAGTAACCAAAAAAGTGCTAAACAAAATATATTCGATATTTTATATTCTTCAAAGTAGCCACCATTTGCCTTGATGACAGCTTTGTAAGGACTCTTGGCATTCTCTCAACCAGCTTTATGAGGAATGCTTTTCCAACAGTCTTGAAGGAGTTCCCATATATGCTGAGCACTTGTTGGCTGCTTTTCCTTCACTCTGCAGTCCAACTCATACGCGGGAGATTGTGGAGGCCAGGTCATCTGATGCAGCACTCCATCACTTTCCTTCTTGGTCAAATAGCTCTTACACAGCCTGGAGATGTGTTGGTCATTGTCCTGTTGAAAACAAATTATAGTTCTACTAAGCACAAACCAGATGGGATGGCGTATCGCTGCAGAATGCTGTGGTAGCCATTCTGTTTAAGTGTGCCTTCAATTCCAAATAAATTACAGACAGTGTCAACAGCAAAGCACCCCCACACTATCACACCTCCTCCTCCATGCTTCACGGTGGGAACCACACATGCGGAGATCATCCATTCTCCTACTCTGCGTCTCACAAAGACACGGCGGTTGGAACCAAAAATCTCAAATTTGGACACACCAGACCAAAGAACAGATTTCCACCGGTCTAATGTCCATTGATCGTGTTTCTTGGCCCAATCATGTCTCTTCTTCTTATCGGTGTCCTTTAGTAGTGGTTTCTTTGCAGCAATTTGACCATGAAGGACTGATTCACACAGTCTCCTCTGAACAGCTGATGTTGAGATGTGTCTGTTACTTGAACTCTGTGAAGCATTTATTTGGTTTGCAATCTGAGGTGCAGTTAACTCTAATTAACTTATCCACTGCAGCAGAGGTAATTTTTCTGACTGCACTTGAAGAAACGTTCAAAGTTCTTGACATTTTCCAGATTGTCTTAAAGTAATGATGGACTGTAATTTATCTTTGCTTATTTGAGCTGTTCTTGCCAAAATATGGACTTGGTATTTTACCAAATAGGGCTATCTTCTGTATACCACCCCTACCTTGTCACAACACAGCTGATTGGCTTAAATGCATTAAGAAGGAAGTAAATTCCATAAATTAACTTTTAACAACGCACACCTGTTAATTGAAATGCATGAAGCTGTTTGAGAGAATGTCACGATCGTGCAAAGCTGTCATCAAGGCAAAGGGTGGCTACTCTGAAGAATCTCAAATATAAAATATATATTTGATTTGTTTAACACTTTTTTGGTTACTATATGATTCCATATGTGTTATTTCATAGTTTTGATGTCTTCACAATTATTCTACAATGTAGAAAATAGTCAAACTAAAGAAAAACCCTGGAATGAGTAGGTGTGTCCAATCTTTTGACTGGTACTGTATGTATACAGTATATAATATACAATGAGTATACCAAACATTAGGAACACCATAATATTGCATTCCACAGGGTTGCTGTCCCATGTTGACTCCTAGCCATGACGTCGGGAGTAGACATCGAAACAGGCCACTAGGGGCAACAGTGAGCGCTGTTATCTTCAAGAAGGTTTCGGTTTTGCTAGGGCGTTGTGGATGGGGATGGCGAATTTGCATAGCTCTGAATCCAAAGTTCGAATCCATCGATAGATTTTAATTTTTTAAGCCTGTCCCAAACATTAACCCTAACCTAAACCGTTCTGTCTAACCTAAAGATTTTGGAGTTAATGCCTAAACTTAACCATAAACAAGTTTTTCATTACATTGAAATGTTATGTATGTGAAACATGGATGAACTTCTAATACTGACACTGTGAAAGCTTGTTGTGACTCCAATGCTTCCCTTCCTTTGTGTCTAGTTGGCTGGATGTCCTTTGGGTGGTGGACCATTCTTGATACAGACTGGAAACTGAGCGTGAAAAACCCAGCAGCGTTGCAGTTTTGGACACAAACCAGTACGCCTGCCACCTACTACCATACTACCGTTCAAAGACACTGAAATATTTGTAAGCGTCTTTGAACGCCCTCTGAATGGCACACATACACATTCCATGTGTCAATTGTCTCAAGGCTTAGAAATCCTTCTTTAACCTGACTCCTCCCCTTCATCTACACTGATTGAAGTGGATTTAACAGGTGGCATCAATAATGACCTGGATTCACCTGGTCAGTCTATGTCATGGAAAGAACAGGTGTTCTTAATGGCCTCAGGAAGCAGATGCTTTTATCCAAAGTGACTTACAGTCATGCGGGTCCTACAAACCTACTAGCCTGGCGTTACAAGTGCCAGGCTCAAACAACTGATATACACATGACCTCCAGCTGTTAGGGACTCACTCCAAGACAATATATTTTCACTATAATATCGTGACGTTATGACCACTGAGCCAGAGCTACTGTTTGTACTCTTTCTTGTATCTTACTCCAGCCTCTCTCTCTCTCTCTCTCTCTCTCTCTCTCTCTCTCTCTCTCTCTCTCTCTCTCTCTCTCTCTCTCTCTCTCTGTCTCTCTCTCTCTCTGTCTCTCTCTCTCTCTCTCTCTCTCTCTCTCTCTCTCTCAGTGTCTCTCTCTCTCTCTCTCTCCATCCTCCAGGTCCTGAGCCCAGTCAGACTTCAACATTAATCACTGACGTTGGAAGCCGACCAAAACTGCAGCACTTATTTATGCTACCAGTATTTTCAGCTCATTTTGATTCATTCATTAGTATTATTACCACATAACTTTATGGTTCGTTTTGCAGTCCCACTGCACAACGGTGACCTTCCAAGGAAGTTGAGCCAAGCAATGTTCCTCCAACTCCATAATCACATTACTGTAAAACCACTGGAATATTTTACAGTATGTATTATGGGGTATGGAAATACAACAATACAACTGACAGCACACAGGACCGAAAACCCATCAGTGTAAAAATATACACCCCACAAAAAAATATTAGCATTAGCACATATCTTAGCATCAGCAGCTAAGGAGCATAAATTGTATCATTTTCCTCTCTAGAGCCTGATACTGTGTGTCTCCTATGACATCAGCGCTAGGCGCTACTATCAGGGCTTACTGTCCACATCTCTAAGTAGTATCTCCTCTAGCCTCTAATCCCACCACTATCTCTTAGATTGTATTTACCTCTGTGACAGGTGAGATAAGAGCCAGATTACAGCACTAAATAACATCTGTGGTGTCTGTTTTGTGAGTTTTGGGCATAGGATAATCCACCCCTGGGCATAGGATAATCCACCCCTGGGCATAGGATAATCCACCCCTGGGAATAGGATAATCCACCCCTGGGAATAGGATAATCCTCTCAATATAATGTTTCATCCCTACAGTGAACCTTAGAGCCGCACGCACATCTTTACTATCCTTGTGGGGATCAAACAATCGATTCCCATTCAAAATCCTGTTTTACCCCTAACTCTAAACCTAACCCTTAACATAACCCAAACCCCTAACTCCTGAGCCTAAACCGAACCCCTAAACCGAACCCCTAAACCCTAACCCCTAACCCCTAACCCTAATTATTATGCTAAACCTAACTTCTATGCCTAGAATAGCCTTTTTCTTTGAGGAGACCAGAAAAATGTCCCCAATTGTCCAACTTTTACTTGTTTTACAATCCTGATGAGGACTTCTGGTCCCCACAATATTAATTAAACCAAACACACACGCACAAATGCATACACTCAAAAGATTATTGCTTGTGCAGAGGGTCTGTATTAAGCTCAGCCAGGGATATTGTGGTGGGATTGTAAGGTAATGAAGGGTTACTATTGGAGCCTGAATGATCGGTACCTTTTACATACCTCTGAGGAAACGGGACACTACAGCTGAAGACATTAGACTGGAAGACAGTATTATGACTTTTATCGAGGTGTGTGTGTGCGTGCATGTGTGCTTATGAAAATGTTATTGTCTTTTATTATATTCAACAAATATAAGTCTGACATACACTACATCAACAAAAGTATGTGGACACCCCATCAAATTATAGGATTCGGCTATTTCAGCCACACCTGTTGCTGACAGGTGTATAAAATTGAGCACACAGTCATGCAATCTCCTTAGACAAGCATTGGCAGTAGAATGGCCCGTACTGAAGAGCTCAGTGACTTTCCACGTATCACTGTCATAGGATGCCACCTTTCCAACAAGTCAGTTTGTTACATTGTTGGAGGTGGGCCCAGGATAGCTTCCCAGGTCCTGCATGGATATTCTAATTCTGCACTGCAACTCAGTGAGGGAGATGGGCTGGGGGCCGATCAACAGTCAGTATTGGAGGCAGAGAACCAAAACCAGGTGTTGTCTCCATTTACTGGTGTTTGTGCCTGAAAACTATTTTCTTCATCAAAATCAAGGTTCTGATGTCCAGAAGCTTTTTTAGGTGAAATGATGGAGGAAACAAAAGAAGTTAAGTTTTTAAAACGGCCGCTATACATTCCATCTTCATTCTATCCTTCATCATCAGTGAACAGCACAGGCATTTCAATGTATCTGTTTGTTGAAAACACTCAACCCACTGAGCATTTGTCATCAACAGGGATCAAAGTGTAAGATTTATCAGCTCCAAACTAATTGCTTTCTATCAAGTCAGCTATTTAGATTGTTGATGTAATGAGATAAGGGTCATGAGGAGAGCTATCATCGGAACACTATGGTTCCTGTTAACAGCATTGTCAGAAGCAATACTGTGTTCGTCCATACAGAACCACAAAGGACTGATTCATAACTTGAGATCCATACATATTTTAGGGTTGGGGTTAGGGTTAGTGAATTTTAGGGTTGGGGTAGGGTTAGTGAATTTTAGGGTTGGTTAGGGTTAGTGAATTTTAGGGTTGGGGTTAGGGTTAGTGAATTTTAGGGTTGGGTTAGGGTTAGTGAATTTTAGGGTTGGGTTAGGGTTAGTGAATTTTAGGGTGGGGTTAGGGTTAGTGAATTTTAGGGTTGGGGTTAGGGTTAGTGAATTTTAGGGTTGGGTTAGGGTTAGTGAATTTTAGGGTGGGGTTATGGTTAGTGAATTTTAGGGTTGGGGTAGGGTTAGTGAATTTTAGGGTGGGGTTAGGGTTAGTGAATATTAGGGTTGGGTTAGGGTTAGTGAATTTTAGGGTTGGGATAGGGTTAGTGAATTTTAGGGTTGGTGAGTTACACACTATTATCTCAATTTGGAATTCAGAGAAAAGTGTCCATATAAATTCACATGAGGCTGATGCTGGACTTGTAGTTTACTTTGCATTTTATAAACATTATTCTAAAAGCTTTCCATTTTTATTAACATACTATAGAACAAAGTGCTTACGTCAATCCACTTCTCGTGAATGGAACAAAATAAAGGTTCTCTAATTCCCATCTCCACACGTCATTTCTACCTGCTTGCAGGGGTATTCAACCCTTACCCTACGAGGTCCAGAGCCTGCTGGTTCTCTGTTCTACCTGATAATTAATTACACCTACCAGGTCTAAATCAGTCCCTGATTAGATGGGAACCATGAAAAAACGGGAAGAATGAAAATCAGCAGTGGAACTGGCTTCCAGGTCCAGAGTTGAGTTTAACGGGGGCTAGAGGTAAACAATTCAGTCTCCATCTGTTTCTAAAGACCACGTTAAAAACTATGATTCATCATCTTACGTCCACCATTTTACATGAGAAGCAGAGACGTGTATGTATTGTATTGTAATATTGTATTGTATTCTCAAGTTTAATCCTAGAATCTACATCATTCAGTGAGCAATTTGGAAAAGCAACAAAACTGACAGATGGGTTGATCATAAAGCACTGATTGGATGCTGAGTTACAAATTACTAGGCAGCAAGCTCAGAGACCATAGCAACACACTTGTTAACCATGAACTTCTCAACCAAACCCTGATCGAAAGATGAAGTCCCGCCTCACATCGCCATGCAACCAATTAATCACCAGAGATGCATGCTTTAATTGGTTATGGCAAAAAGGGGGTGTTAACAATTGTAATAAAAAAGTAGAAAAATGTTAGCAGCACAGTGTTGTTTTTGAGTTCGATACAACTATTGGTTCTTTCTTTTCATGAAAAGGCAAAATTTGTAGAAAATTGCTTCCTGAACTGAAGCAGGGATGAAGTTTCAAGGATTTCTTTATTTATTTTCCTATTTTCTCTTTTTTATTTCTGCATGGCAGGGTAAAAAAATGGCCTCTTGGATCTGACAACTGTGCAGCTGTGATAGCAAGGCAGTTTAAAATGACTGCTTCCCATCCTAATGTTCCTCTTATCTCAATCAGTTTCCCTGGGTTGTGTTTTGTTGTTGTGTTGTGTTGTTGTTTTGAGTTGTGTTGTGTTGCGTTGCGTTCTTGGAACGCGCGTGGACTATGTTTCTCGCTGACTCCATGTTGGAGTTTCAACGCCCTCATGTTAAAGTCTCACTTCCTGTAAATAAATTCCAATCTATCTGCTAAGTGATTGATATTTCTAAATCAACCATGCATGCATGTTTCAACCCAGTCCACTCAAGATTCTCCTCCTCAACCGCTTCTTCTTATTCATTGTCATTGTAAGTCTCATCTAACGCCATCCTCAAAATGATATGTTCTTCTTTGCCTTAGTGAGACCCTGTAATAGAGCTGGTGAGTAATGGCCATACAGTACATGTGTCAAGCTGTTAGATAATCATAGTTCCTGGAAGACCAGTGGGAGTAAGTTAGGATATCACTCCCTCTTACTCACCATGGTCTGGTCTGAATTGCAGTCTTATCTAGACTTCTAGACTGGGTCCACTTTGTGGTCACACTCAGCTGGGAGGTAAGCATCTACGGAATGCGTATAAATGCTGTAGAGAGAGAGAAAGAGAGAGAGTGTGTGTGTGTGTGTGTGTGTGTGTGTGTGTGTGTGTGTGTGTGTGTGTGTGTGTGTGTGTGTGTGTGTGTGTGTGTGTGTGTGTGTGTGTGTGTGTGTGTGTGTGTGTGTGTGTGTGTGTGTGTGTGTGTGTGTGTGTGTGTGTGTGTGTGTGTGTGTGTGTGAGTGTGAGTGTGTGTGAGTGCGTGGTGCTGATTTGAAGATCAAGGTGTCCATGGTTAATAGAATGTTTTTACAGTACCAGTCAAAGGTTTTGGACACACCTACTCATTCCAGTGTTTTTCATTATTTTTACTATTTTGTAGAATAATAACACATCAAAACTATTAAATAACACATATGGAATCATGTAGAAACCAAAAGAGTGTTTAACAAATTAAAATATATTTTATATGTGAGATTCTTCAAAGTAACCACACTTTGCCTTGACAACAGCTTTGCACACTCTTGGCATTCTCTCAACCAGCTTCATGAGGTTAATTTGTGAAACTCCTTTCTTTCTTAATGCGTTTGAGACAATCAGTTGTGTTGTGACAAGGTAGGGGTGGTATACAGAAGATAGCCCTATTTCGTAAAAGACCAAGTCCATAACATGTCAAGAACAGCTCAAATAAGCAAAGAGAACAGTACTTTAAGGCACAGTCAGTCAATCTGGAAAATTTCAGTCGCAAAAACCTTCAAGCACTGTGATGAAACTGGTTCTCATAAGGACCGCCACAGAAAAGGAAGACCCAGAGTTACCTCTGCTGCAGAGGATAAGTTCATTTGAGATACCAGCCTCAGAAATTGCAGCCAAAATGAATTCTTCACAGAGTTCAAGTAACAGACACATCTCAACATCAACTGTTCTGAAGAGACTACGTCAATCAAGCCTTCATGGTCGACTTGCTGCAAAGAAACCAGTACTAAAGGACATCAATAAGAAGAAGAGACTTACTTGGGCCAAGAAACATGAGCAATGAACATTTGACAGATGGAAATCTGTCCTTTGGTCTGATGAGTCCAAATTTGAGATTTTTGGTTCCAACCGCTGTTTCTTTGTGAGATGCAGAGTAGGTGAAGGGATTATCTCCGCAAGTGTAGTTCCCACCTTGAAGCATGGAGGAGGAGGTGTCATGGTGTGGGGGTGCTTTGCTGGTGACACTGTCGGAATTCAAGGCACACTTAACCAGCATTGTTACCACAGCATTCTGCAGCTATACGCCATCCCATTTGGTTTGCGCTTAGTGGGACTATCATTTGTTTTTCAACAGAACAATGGCCTAACCGGAAGGTTGCTGGTTCGAATACCCGAGCCGACAAGGTGAAAAACCTGCCGACGTGTTCTTGAGCAAGGCACTTAACCCTAATTTGCTCCAGGGGCTGACATTGTAAATAAGAGTTTGTTCTTAACTGACTTGCCTAGTTAAATAAAGGTAAACAAATATAGAAAAATTAAACAACACACCTCCAGGAAGTGTAAGGGCTATTTGACCAATGAGGAGAGTGATGGAGTGCTGCACAGATGACCTGGCCTTCACAATCACCCGACCTCAACCCAACTGAGATGGTTTGGGATGAGTTGGACCACAGAGTGAAGGAAAAGCAACCATCAAGTGCTCATCAAATGTGGGAACTCCTTCAAGACTGTTGGAAAAGCATGTGAACATGGTTGAGAGAATGCCAAGAGTGAGCAAAGCTGTCATCAAGGCAAAGGGTGGCTACTTTGAAGAAACTTTTTTGTTTACTACATGATTCCATGTGTTTTTTTTTATAGTTTTGATGTCTTCACTATTCTACAATGTAGAACATAGTAAAAATAAAGAAAAACCCTTGAATGAGTAGGTGTGTCCAAACCTTTGACGGGTACTGTATGTGATTCGGACGTGCTGATCTGTTTATCCTCCATTGTGGTTAGGCAGACGGACAGAGCTGTTTTGGAGGATATATGGGTCATTATCCCCATAGAGGGAAACCTTCTTACTGTTCGTAAGGCGCATTACCCTTCAATTACAGTTAAAGGGACAAACCACTAATTCCTATGATTAACAGTGTTCAACAGTGTTAAATAACACTAATATGTGAAAATATACATTTTTTGGTAATTATAACAAGGTTGGTAGTAAAAATAGTTGCATAAACCTGTTGCAGATCAAGTCAACTACAAAACCCACAATGCAAAGCTCTCTCTGGGCTGGCTGGCTAGCTAGCTAGGTATCTAGCTAGCAAACGTAGCTTCACACAATAATACCAAAGACAATATCAACATGTGAAATAGCTAGCTAGCTGTATAATCACCTAAACCAAGTGTGCCCATTCTTTGACATGAGATCTACTTTTTCATTTGCCAGCCTGATGAGGTCTACCAGTCTCTAAATCTAAACCAACCAACAAAATGTATGAAACACAACACACTACTGTGTATGGACCTGCCGCTATGATACCTATTTGATAACCAAATATAATGTGGACAAATAACATGTTTTCCACAAATAAGTGCAACTAATTTCATTTCCTACCTAAGTGTGACTTTTGTCATTGGGTGGAGGCAAGTCGTTTTTTCATAGTCAAGTCTATGTTTTCCACAAATAAGTGCAACTAATTTCATTTCCTACCTAAGTGGGACTTTTGTCATTGGGTGGAGGCAAGTCGTTTTTTCATAGTCAAGTCAGGCCACAAGGTGGTCATCAGTCATAGTAAATCTGGACTAGATTATCTTCATGTGAGAAAATGCAGACTCACAGAGGTAGGTTGATCCAGAAAGGGCTGATAAGTTGGGATACTTCTCCTCTAGCAGAAGCTCCCAGAACTCTTCCTTCATCTCAGTGGTTGCCCTGGATTTCAGCTGAATGTCATTTTGAAGGGTGAGAATTTCAGTTCCTGCAATAGTTGTGTCCAACTGAAAAAATGATCCCATATTTTCACATATTTTGGAGACAATGACTTCCACATTTATGTCTGTGCCAAACGGAAAGCACATATAAGTGGCAATAGGGCTCAAGTGATGCAAAGACAGTGAAATGACTGTCAAACTCAGAAAAGATGCTCTGGACTTGCTCCACATAACGTGCACTGTCAAGCTGTGCTGTTTCCTTGCCCTGACGTTCATGTTCTGAATGCATGTGTTGAAAGAAGTGCAGGTCCTTACGTTGCTGCTTTCTAGTGAACAGTTGTAGTTTGCATTTAAAAGTGTTCACAGAGCTGATCATGTCCATTACATGTTAGCCTTTTACTTGCAGCTCTACATTCAATTCATTAAGCATGTAAGTTAGGTCAGTGAGAAAAGCTAAATCCAGGAGCCACTTTGTGTCCTCTAGCTGTGCATATTCTGCATGTTTGGAGACCTTGAGAAACTCCTTGAACTTAATCTCACTAAAACTGTACCTTGGCTCAGGCACCGCACATCAGCAGCAGGTCTGTGTGCTCCGCTTCATTCTCTTCTAAGTGAGCGTGAATAAGCCTCCGCTGTAGGCTTCTTGCTCGAATAGAACACACAATCTTCATCGCAACATCCATCACCTCTTTCATGTTTAACATCTTCCCGCTGATGAATTACGCAGTGATAACTAAGAAAGTCCGGGAAAGAATAATCTTGTTTGCACAATGCAACGAACCCACTAATGCGGCCTACCATAGTGGGTGCCCCATCAGTAGTAATGGAGACAAGCTTACAAAAGGGCAGTTGGAATTTGTTGGCAAACTCCATAAAACGTTGAAAAATATCTTTGCCCCTTGTATGTCCTTTCAGTGGCGGCAAAATGGTGAGTAGTTCCTCCGTTGTACTCATGTTGTCAAATGCATAACTGTGCCACATCTACCATATCTGTGGACTCATCAAACTGCAGAGAATAACACTTGCAGTTGTCGATATCCTTCTTCAGTTGATCCTCAAGGTTCTCCGTTATTCCCTCACATCTTCTTGTCACCGTATTTCTGGACAACTGAATGTCATTGATGGCAGCCATAATATCAGTCTTAAAATCTTAAAATTCTTAAAATCTCCAAACATCGAGTCTGCAGCCTTAGTAAATGCTTCCTTGATCATCTCCCCATCTTTGATCGACTTTTCATGCTTAGCAAGAACGCGACTCACGATAAGATGCTATGGTTGCCGCCTTCCCTTTGGTCACAGGCCTTGTGAAAATGAACTGCTGCGCTGTCTTTATTCTTTGTTATTCAGTCTGTGCTGGAAAATCTTTTTCCCGGGTTTTGTGTGGGGTTTTAAAATGTCATTCTATGTTACCTTTCTTTGGGATAGCGATGCTATTATGGCAGATGAGTTTGAGTTTGACATGACAAAACAATAATCCTTCACCCATTCCTTGTGGAAATGATACGTTTTCTGTTTTTTTGTGTCCTTCACTCATTATTGCTGCTGTCGACCATACAACTTAAGAACAACTTATGAACGAATCTGGCTACAAAGTTAGCTAGCTAGCTACCTGCCTGGCATCACCGTGACATCACCGTGAGTTGGCGGGCGGCATCTGACCGCGCTAACTAGGGACTGGTCACTTTACTTTTCAGACAGTGCTGTGAATGGACGACTGTCGATTATAGGCATTGATTTATGTGGCTGAATTTTTGTATTTTTGTTTTAGTTTTTTTTATAAATAAATACAAATTCCACGATCGACCAGTAGATCACGATCTGACCTAAACAAACTGCATATCTGCATCTGTGAGGAGAGGCTGGCTTCTAGGATAGGATGAGCTGAGAAGTATCGTTCCCTGAGCCCTCAGCAGTCTCTCACTCTCTCTCTCTCACTCTCTATCTCTCCTTGGTCTTTCTATATCTCTCCCTGGTCTCTCATATCCCCAGCTTTCTCCATAAACTTTCCTGCAATGAAGTTGACCCTAATTGTCTCCGGAGCATAAAGCCCTTATATCCCCCCCTTTCCTCCCAGAATCCATCATCACTTTCACACCACACACACACACACACACACACACACACACACACACACACACACACACACACACACACACACACACACACACACACACACACACACACACACACACACACACACACACACACACACACAAACACACACAGGAGCACACAAGCACAGTACATTCAACCACACAGCCCCCAGCTGTGCCCTGGACCATACAGTATGTGAATTGATTGCCCCCCATCTATCTTCAGAGTTTGTACTGTTAGGTGACCTAAACTGGGATATGCTTAACACCCCGGCCATCCTACAATCTAAGCTAGATGCCCTCAATCTCACACAGATCAAGGAACCTACCAGGTACAATGCTAAATCCGTAAACATGGTCACCCTCATAGATATCATCCTGACTAACTTGCTCTCCAAATACACCTCCGCTGTCTTCAACCAGGATCTCAGTGATCACTGCCTCATTGCCTGAGTTCGTAATGGGTCCGCGGTCAAACGGACTTAATTGACACTTATCACTGTCAAACGCTCCCTAAAACACTTCAGCGAGCAGGCCTTTCTAATTGATCTGGCCCGGGTATCCTGGAAGGATATTGACCTCATCCCGTCAGTAGAGGATGCCTGGTTGTTCTTTAAAAGTGCTTTCCTCACCATCCTAAATAAGCATGCCCCATTCAAAAAATGTAGAACTAAGAACAGATATAGCCCTTGGTTCAGTCCAGACTTGACTGCCCTTGACCAACACAAAAACATCCTGTGGCGTAATGCATTAGCATCGAATAGCCCCCGCGACATGCAACTTTTCAGGGAAGTCAGGAACCAATATACACAATCAGTTAGAAAAGCAAAGGCTAGCTTTTTCAAACAGAAATTTGCATCCTGTAGCACTAATTCCAAAAAGTTCTGGGACATTGTAAATTCCATGGAGAATAAAAGCCCCTCCTCCCGGCTGCCCACTGCACTGAGGCTAGGAAACACTGTCACCACCGATAAATCTACGATAATCGAGAATTTCAATAAGCATTTTGCTACGGCTGGCCATGCTTTCCACCTGGCTACCCCTACCCGGCAACAGTTCTGCACCCCCCGCAGCAACTTGCCCAAGCCCCTTCTCCTTCATCCAAATCCAGATAGCTGATGTTCTGAAAGAGCTGCAAAATCTGGACCCCTACAAATCTGCTGGGTTAGACAATCTGGACCCTTTCTTTCTAAAATGATATGCCACAATTGTTGCAACCCCTATTACTAGCCTGTTCAAACTCTCTTTCGTATCGTCTGAGATCCCTAGAGATTGGAAAGCTGCCGCGGTCATCCCCCTCTTCAAAGGAGGAGACACTCTAGACCCAAACTGTTACAGACCTATATCCATCCTGCCCTGCCTTTCCAAAGTCTTTGAAAGCCAAGTTAACAAACAGATCACCGACCATTTCGAATCCCACCGTACCTTCTCCGCTATGCAATCTGGTTTCCGAGCTGGTCATGAGTGCTTCTCAGCCATGCTCAAGGTCCTAAACGATATCATAACCGCCATCGATAAAAGACAGTACTGTGCAGCCGTTTTCACCGACCTGGCCAAGGCTTCGACTCTGTTAATCACCGCATTCTTATAAGCAGACTCAATAGCCTTGGTTTCTCAAATGACTGCCTCGCCTGGTTCACCAACTACTTCTCAGATAGAGTTCAGTGTGTCTGTTTTCCGAACCTCTGGCAGTCTCTATGGGGGTGCCACAGGGTTCAATTCTTGGGCCGACTCTATTCTCTGTATATATCAATGATGTCGCTCTCGCTGCTGGTGACTCTCTGATCCACCTCTACTCAGCAAATTGGATGTAGTCTATCACAGTAACATACGTTTTGTTACCAAAGCCCCATATACTACCCACCACTGCGACCTGTATGCTCTCGTTGGCTGGCCCTCACTACATATTCGTCGCCAAACCCACTGGCTCCAGGTCATCTAAACGTCTCTGCTAGGTAAATCCCCGCCTTATCTCAGCTCGCTGGTCACCATAGCAACACCCATAGCTTGTGCTCCAGCAGGTATATTTCACTGGTCATCCCCAAAGCCAACACCTCCTTTGGCCGCCATTCCTTCCAGTTCTCTGCAAAAATCATTGAAGCTGGAGACTACCATCTCCCTCAATAACTTTAAGCATCAGCTGTCAGAGCAGCTTTCCGATCTCTGCATCTGTACACAGCCCATCTGTAAATAGCCCACCCTACTACCTCATCCCCATATTGTTATTTTTTGCTCATTTGCACCCCAGTATCTCTATTTGTACATCATCATCTGCACATCTATCACTCCAGTGTTAATGCTGAATTGTAATTATTCAGCTCTTCATCCTGGCTCTGGCTGCACCAAGTGCTTTGTTGTTCCATTTCAACTCTCTATTGCGTCGTTGTACTCAGTCTATGCAGGCCTCTCTGATGCATTTGACTGATGGGTTCAAAGCTTAACCCACACTCTAAATAGAAATGTTTTGCGACAGTAAAGAATGTGGATGTGGTACTTAATGGTAATTACATAGGAAATGGATAATGCACAGATAAATGTTGGATACGATGCACAGATAATGGTGTTGCAGACTCACCTTAGACTTTATCATTTACCAGCTATTGTTTGAAACAGCATAGATTAAATCCTATGAACAATTGCGAGGCTATTTAAATAATCAGAACAAAAATCTACAATCAGTAGTCATTGTGATTAATTGTGATTGTCCGACTAGGGCTTCTGCCAAGTTGAATGACAACCAATTTGGAAGGTTATTTGTTATTAAGTGTCATAGAAAGGCATGGGTGAGAGATAATTACCATCTAAAAGGGTTTTATCCCTGTGCTTAAAAGGGCTTTGAGTGCAGACAATGCTAATGTAAATCTGATTCCAAAGGCACCGAGTAATCGGTGCAATTTGAACGTAATGTTCCGGCCTTTTATGTGATTAGCTTTTGTGTGCCGTTCTTTCTTCATTTTCTCTTTCATTGATTTCTTTAAGACAACACCAGGGGGTCAAAAATGTCTCCTTCCATTTATTTAAATGTTCATCTAATCTACAGTACCAAGAGATCATTCTTCTATAATACAATCTGTCACAACGTATAGAGTACGGATATTCAGTCTGCCTCCTGAAAAATAAAGACAATATTATCATTTTGATTGCGGTACATGATCTTCACTCTAAAATAGACTCTGGTCGTAGCTTAGACAACACTCCGTTTCCAAGGGAAACAGTGACAGGCAGAAGATATCCAAATATATATCTGGCACCTGTATAGAATGCCCTGGTCCCATGTTGACTAATGAAAGTTATAATATCTTCCACTGAGCTACACCCTTAGAGGTCATGACCTGTCCTTTCCCCTACTTCACCCTTAGAGGTCATGACCTGTCCCTTCCCCTACTTCACCCTTAGAGGTCATGACCTGTCCCTTCCCCTACTTCACCCTTAGAGGTCATGACCTGTCCTTTCCTCTACTTCACCCTTAGAGGTCATGACCTGTCCTTTCCTCTACTTCACCCTTAGAGGTCATGACCTGTCCTTTCCCCTACTTCACCCTTAGAGGTCATGACCTGTCCCTTCCCCTACTTCACCCTTAGAGGTCATGACCTGTCCCTTCCCCTACTTCACCCTTAGAGGTCATGACCTGTCCTTTCCTCTACTTCACCCTTAGAGGTCATGACCTGTCCTTTCCCCTACTTCACCCTTAGAGGTCATGACCTGTCCTTTCCCCTACTTCACCCTTAGAGGTCATGACCTGTCCCTTCCCCTACTTCACCCTTAGAGGTCATGACCTGTCCCTTCCCCTACTTCACCCTTAGAGGTCTTGACCTGTCCCTTCCTCTACTTCACCCTTAGAGGTCTTGACCTGTCCCTTCCTCTACTTCACCCTTAGAGGTCATGACCTGTCCCTTCCCCTACTTCACCCTTAGAGGTCATGACCTGTCCCTTCCCCTACTTCACCCTTAGAGGTCTTGACCTGTCCCTTCCTCTACTTCACCCTTAGAGGTCTTGACCTGTCCCTTCCTCTACTTCACCCTTAGAGGTCTGGACCTGTCCCTTCCTCTACTTCACCCTTAGAGGTCATGACCTGTCCCTTCCTCTACTTCACCCTTAGAGGTCATGACCTGCCCCTTCCCATACTTGTTTTATTTATTTAACCTTTATTTAACTAGGCAAGTCAGTTAAGAACAAATTCTTATTAACAATGACGGTCTACCCCGGCCAAACCCTCCCCTAACCCGGACTATACTGGGCCAATTGTGCACCACGGCCGGTTGTGATACATATGTATATACCTACTGACCCTGGAACTGGTCCTGACTCTGTATATAGCTACTGACCCTGGAACTGGTCCTGACTCTGTATATAGCTACTGACCCTGGAACTGGTCCTGACTCTGTATATAGCTACTGACCCTGGAACTGTCCCTGTATATAGCTGCTGACCCTGGAACTGTCCCTGTATATAGCTACTGACCCTGGAACTGTCCCTGTATATAGCTGCTGACCCTGGAACTGTCACTGTATATAGCTACTGACCCTGGAACTGTCCCTGTATATCGCTACTGACCCTGGAACTGATCCTGACTCTGTATATAGCAATTTCTATTTCTATTTTAATTTTACACACACACACATACACACAATCTGGCAGTGTGTCTCCCTCCACCCCTTCCCTGTGAGGTGTAAATGGGGTGTAATGGGGTGTGTCAGACCCCTGTACAGCCCATTAGGCAAGTAGAGGGAGTTAATCTGATCTAACGTCTCTCTCTCCACAATAAAGCAGCTACTGCCATCCCCGGATGTCGCACAGGGCTGGGCAGGGGGTCACCAGAGAGAAAGGGAGAGCTGTATCCAGCTTGGCACCTCTCCTAGCAAAAAACAGATCTATATGTTGTATATGAAAGTTAATTATTCCACACCGTCTCAACTGTTATACTACAGTATATGGGCAAAACCCTAACCCCTGAACTGTAAATAATCCCTTTTCAGATAAGCACTACACACGCATGCCCAGAACGTTCAGTTCTAGGTCTTACGTACACAGAGTCCTGGACCCACACTCCTGAGCCAACACACTCCTTGACCCACAGAGTCCTGGATCCACACACTCCTAGACCCACAGAGTCCGGCACCCACACACTCCTGGACGCACAAAGTCCTGGACCCACACAATCCTGGACCCACACAATCCTGGTCCCAGAGACACCTGGACCCACAGACTCCTGGACCCACACACTCCTGGACCCACACACTCCTGGACCCACACACTCCTGGACCCACAGATTCCTGGACCCACAGATTCCTGGACCCACAGATTCCTGGACCCACAGAGTCCTGGACCCACAGAGTCCTGGACCCACAGAGTCCTGGACCCAGAGGAGACACCTGGACCCACAGACTCCTAGACACATTCACCCCTGGACCCACAAACTCCAGGACAAATAGAAATGTAACCCATTTACACCTGACACACGCCGCACACGATCTCCCTTTATGTGGAGAGACGTTTAGAAATAAAGTTAAACAGGAAGCCAAATACCAAGTCAGCCTTTGAAGTTAAGAACTAGCATATGCCTGCTTCAGTTTCATCACGTCTAATGTTACTGTATATTGTTCATAGAGGCAAACGTTGGACATGTCGAGCCAGAGAATTTCGGAATATGACTTTCAAATGATGTAATTATCTTCATGAACAAGGTTTCATTTATTAATGAGAGAAAGGTATGAAAACAGAGAGTTAGAGAGAAGAAGGAGAGGGAAGGAGAGAGAAGGAGAGAGAAGGAGAGAGAGAGAGAGAGAGAGAGAGAAGGAGAGAGAAGGAGAGAGAAGGAGAGGGAAGGAGAGAGAGAGAGAAGGAGAGGGAAGGAGAGAGAGAGAAGGAGAGAGAAGGAGAGAGAGAGAGAGAAGGAGAGAGAAGGAGAGAAAAGGAGAGGGATGGAGAGAGAGAGAGAAGGAGAGGGAAGGAGAGAGAGAGAGTAAAGAAACCCTTTCCTGTGCCTGAGTTTCTCTCTCCTTTCCCCACTCAGCAGTTATGTCACCCTGTACAGACCGTCTGTTAGTGTCTGGTGCTCCAGATGTGCTTCACCCCTCTTCATCTGTAAATGTCAGTCCATGCAAGATGTCAGTCTGAGAGAGAGAGAGAGAGAGAGAGAGAGAGAGAGAGAGAGAGAGAGAGAGAGAGAGAGAGAGAGAGAGAGAGAGAGAGATAAAGAATGAAAGAAAGTATTAAGACATGGGATGTGGAATTAGTATTAATGTCCAGATGTACAAGAGGATGGTGGATGCATCTCACTTTACATTTAAGGTCAGCAGGGTGAGTCAACTCTATCAACCCCTGTGTATTACTGTGAAGAGGTATCACTGTTTATCCATATGTGTTATTAAAAACCAACCATTGAAGTGAAGTGTTATGTCTGGTCCTGCTACTATCATGGTCAGCCAACAGTTCTCTATTGTATTGCTGTGTGTGGGGGTATTGTTTTTTAATGCACACCAACTGAGGTTAACACGATCCACCAACATTGGTGTGGTAGGTCTGTAAAAAGCTAAGTCTGTGGGATGCTCTGACGGTGGTTGGTGAGTTGTTGCCAGGGTGTTGTGGTGGTTGGTGAGTCTGTGGGATGCTCTGACGGTGGTTGGTGAGTTGTTGCCAGGGTGTTGTGGTGGTTGGTGAGTCTGTGGGATGCTCTGACGGTGGTTGGTGAGTTGTTGCCAGGGTGTTGTGGTGGTTGGTGAGTCTGTGGGATGCTCTGACGGTGGTTGGTGAGTTGTTGCCAGGGTGTTGTGGTGGTTGGTGAGTCTGTGGGATGCTCTGACGGTGGTTGGTGAGTTGTTGCCAGGGTGTTGTGGTGGTTGGTGAGTCTGTGGGATGCTCTGACGGTGGTTGGTGAGTTGTTGCCAGGGTGTTGTGGTGGTTGGTGAGTCTGTGGGATGCTCTGACGGTGGTTGGTGAGTTGTTGCCAGGGTGTTGTGGTGGTTGGTGAGTCTGTGGGATGCTCTGACGGTGGTTGGTGAGTTGTTGCCAGGGTGTTGTGGTGGTTGGTGAGTTGTTGCCAGGGTGTTGTGGTGGTTGGTGAGTTGTTGCCAGGGTGTTGTGGTGGTTGGTGAGTTGTTGCCAGGGTGTTGTGGTGGATTGATTGGGTAATTGCTTCCAGATTTTCCGGAGGAATAATTGGGCCCTAAATATCTTTTGCCCACGGCTTCTAAAGGCTCTTAGGACAGATGGGACTGGCCAAATGACTTTCCAAAGGGAAACATTTATAAGCCATGGTGGTGTGTGTTATTGTGAACCCTTGCACTGTAGCTATGTGCAAACAGAATTGAATGAATTAGTGTGTGACAGATCAAATCTAGGTGTGTATGTGTGTGTGTGTGTGTGTGTGTGTGTGTGTGTGTGTGTGTGTGTGTGTGTGTGTGTGTGTGTGTGTGTGTGTGTGTGTGTGTGTGTGTGTGTGTGTGTGTGTGTGTGTGTGTGTGTGTGTGTGTGTGTGCAGGTGCTTTCATGTGTGTGTGTGTGTGACTGTAAGGACATTGCCTCAGATAAAGAGACACACTTGCACTTCAGATCACACAGGTCCGAAAATTAAATTCCACCCTCCAGTCAGCACTGTGTCCAATAGGAGATTTAGAGACACACACACAGTTCTCCCTGGCAGGACTCGAATTCAACTATTAGCCCTTGCCAGTTCAAACACTCACCCAGTCCTGAGAGGAAGCTAGGTCAGAGGACACTCACCCAGTCCTGAGAGGAAGCTAGGTCAGAGGACACTCACCCAGTCCTGAGAGGAAGCTAGGTCAGAGGACACTCACCCAGTCCTGAGAGGAAGCTAGGTCAGAGGCCTTTTAGCCTTTTCTCTCAGACTCAGACTATACAGGTTTGGAAGCTCAGACTTAATGACTCTATATGTACAACTCTTGAGGCTCTCATGAAGAAGTAATATCTGCTCTATTGTAGATTCTTCCCGCAGTTGCGTTTAATTGGCTCCTTGGTAAGACAACTTTAATTGACTCCTTGGTAGAACAATGTGGTTGTAATTGACTCCTTGGTAGAACAACATGGTTTTAATTGAATCCTTGGTAGAACAACATGGTTTTAATTGTGCCTGAAGGGCTTACTACCTTTTTGTCTGATGAAGTCTGACAAAGAAACTTGCCCAATGGAAATCAGCTCGGAGAGGATGGCAGAGGAGAGGAGAGGAGAGGAGAGGAGAGGAGAGGAGAGGAGAGGAGAGCAGAGGAGAGGAGAGGAGAGGAGAGGAGAGGAGAGGAGAGGAGAGGAGAGGAGAGGAGAGGAGAGGAGAGGAGAGGAGAGGAGAGGAGAGGAGAGGAGAGGAGAGGGAACATTCAGATTATCATTTTGATTGTGTGAGCATACATCTGTTTGGTGAATTAAATAGAAAGGTCTGAAAATCATTATTTCTTTTTTAAGGGGGGATGAAAAATGGCACATCTCCTCCTCACTCCTCACCACCAGGAACATCTCCTCCTCACTCCTCACCACCAGGAACATCTCCTCCTCACTCCTCACCACCAGGAACATCTCCTCCTCACTCCTCACCACCAGGAACATCTCCTCCTCACTCCTCACCACCAGGAACATCTCCTTCTCACTCGTCACCACCAGGAACATCTCCTTCTCACTCCTCACCACCAGGAACATCTCCTTCTCATTCCTCACCACCAGGCTCATCTCCTTCTCACCACCTAGCACATCTCCTCCTCACTCCTCACCACCAGGAACATCTCCTCCTCACTCCTCACCACCAGGAACATCTCCTTCTCATTCCTCACCACCAGGCTCATCTCCTTCTCACCACCTAGCACATCTCCTCCTCACTCCTCACCACCAGGAACATCTCCTCCTCACTCCTCACCACCAAGAACATCTCCTCCTCACTCCTCACCACCAGGAACATCTCCTCCTCACCACCAGGAACATCTCCTCCTCACTCCTCACCACCAGGAACATCTCCTCCTCACTCCTCACCACCAGGAACATCTCCTCCTCACTCGTCACCACCAGGAACATCTCCTCCTCACTCGTCACCACCAGGAACATCTCCTCCTCACTCCTCACCACCAGGAACATCTCCTCCTCACTCGTCACCACCAGGAACATCTCCTCCTCACTCCTCACCACCAGGAACATCTCCTCCTCACTCCTCACCACCAGGAACATCGTTGTTGAATCTTAGATTGACTAAAACAACTGTTTGTCTTGTCCATATGTTTGGAGAGTGTTACCATTTAGCTGATTACTTCCATGGCTGGCTTGGTGTTTCCTGAAAACGTACAATATCCCAAAGAATTCTCCAGTTACTGGCGTTCCTGCATTGAAAGCAAAAACAGAGAGAAAAAGTTATAGGTAAGTTCCTTTATGGATATAGACATGATTGGCTCATCTTCAATACGTCTTTACGATCACCATGTACTGTTCTGTGAGACCTGTATCTATAGCTGCTAACTGACAGGTGTTAATAGAACAGACTGGTCATGGAGGAATATAGTTCCTCGTCTCACCTCTGCCCACTCACATCATCTAACATCACACTAGATTCACCATCTGATATCACACTAGTTCTCATATCATCCAACAACACACTAGTTCTCAGACTCATATCATCTGAAATCACACTAGTTCTCATATCATCCAACAACACACTAGTTCTCAGACTCATACCATCTGAAATCACACTAGTTCTCAGACTCATATAATCTAATATCACACTAGTTCTCAGACTCATATCATCTGATATCACACTAGTTCTCAGACTCACATCATCTGATATCACACTAGTTCTCAGACTCATATAATCTAATATCACACTAGTTCTCAGACTCATAACATCTAATATCACACTAGTTCTCATATCATCTAACATCACACTAGTTCTCAGACTCACATCATCTGAAATCACACTAGTTCTCAGACTCATATCATATGAAATCACACTAGTTCTCAGACTCACATCATCTGAAATCACACTAGTTCTCAGACTCACATCATCTGAAATCACACTAGTTCTCAGACTCACATCATCTGATACCACACTAGTTCTCAGACTCACATCATGTAAAATCACACTAGTTCTCAGATTCATATCATCTGAAATCACACTAGTTCTCAGACTCACATCATCTGATACCACACTAGTTCTCAGACTCATATCATCTAACATCACACTAGTTCTCAGACTCATATCATCTGATATCACACTAGTTCTCAGACTCATATAATCTAATATCACACTAGTTATCAGACTCATAACATCTAATATCACACTAGTTCTCATATCATCTAACATCACACTAGTTCTCAGACTCTCATCATCTGAAATCACACTAGTTCTCAGACTCATATCATATGAAATCACACTAGTTCTCAGACTCACATCATCTGAAATCACACTAGTTCTCAGACTCACATCATCTGAAATCACACTAGTTCTCAGACTCACATCATCTGATATCACACTAGTTCTCAGACTCACATCATCTGATACCACACTAGTTCTCAGACTCACATCATCTGAAATCACACTAGTTCTCAGACTCACATCATCTGAAATCACACTAGTTCTCAGACTCATATCATCTAAAATCACACTAGTTCTCAGACTCATATCATCTGAAATCACACTAGTTCTCAGACTCATATCATCTGAAATCACACTAGTTCTCAGACTCATATCATCTAAAATCACACTAGTTCTCAGACTCATATCATCTGAAATCACACTAGTTCTCAGACTCATATCATCTAAAATCACACTAGTTCTCAGACTCACATCATCTGAAATCACACTAGTTCTCAGACTCATATCATATGAAATCACACTAGTTCTCAGACTCACATCATCTGAAATCACACTAGTTCTCAGACTCACATCATCTGAAATCACACTAGTTCTCAGACTCACATCATCTGATATCACACTAGTTCTCAGACTCACATCATCTGATACCACACTAGTTCTCAGACTCACATCATCTGAAATCACACTAGTTCTCAGACTCACATCATCTGAAATCACACTAGTTCTCAGACTCATATCATCTAAAATCACACTAGTTCTCAGACTCATATCATCTGAAATCACACTAGTTCTCAGACTCATATCATCTGAAATCACACTAGTTCTCAGACTCATATCATCTAAAATCACACTAGTTCTCAGACTCATATCATCTGAAATCACACTAGTTCTCAGACTCATATCATCTAAAATCACACTAGTTCTCAGACTCATATCATCTGAAATCACACTAGTTCTCAGACTCATATCATCTGAAATCACACTAGTTCTCAGACTCATATCATCTGAAATCACACTAGTTCTCAGACTCATATCATCTGAAATCACACTAGTTCTCAGACTCAGATCATCTGATAACACATTTTCAGTTGCTCCAATAATTAATGCATTTATAGCAACCCTCTGAATATTAAAGAAGCATTTCTACATTATTACACTAAATTACCTTAATGTACATTAACATGCTATGTTGTTGTTTTTGGACTCTCTTTATGTAGTGTTGTGGTGTCTCTCTTTATGTAGTGTTGTGGTGTCTCTCTTTATGTAGTGTTGTGGTGTCTCTCTTTATGTAGTGTTGTGGTGTCTCTTTATGTAGTGTTGTGGTGTCTCTCTTTATGTAGTGTTGTGGTGTCTCTCTTTATGTAGTGTTGTGGTGTCTCTCTTTATGTAGTGTTGTGGTGTCTCTCTTTATGTAGTGTTGTGGTGTCTCTTTATGTAGTGTTGTGGTGTCTCTCTTTATGTAGTGTTGTGTTGTGGTGTCTCTCTTTATGTAGTGTTGTGGTGTCTCTCTTTTTATGTAGTGTTGTGTTGTGGTGTCTCTCTTTATGTAGTGTTGTGTTGTGGTGTCTCTCTTTATGTAGAGTTGTGTTGTGGTGTCTCTCTTTATGTAGTGTTGTGTTGTGGTGTCTCTCTTTATGTAGTGTTGTGTTGTGGTGTCTCTCTTTATGTATTGTTGTGGTGTCTCTCTTTATGTAGTGTTGTGATGTCTCTCTTTATGTAGTGTTGTGGTGTCTCTCTTTATGTAGTGTTGTGGTGTCTCTCTTTATGTATTGTTGTGGTGTCTCTCTTTATGTAGTGTTGTGGTGTCTCTATGTAGTGTTGTGGTGTCTCTTTTTTCCATCTTAACCGTGTTAAACGTCTTTCATTATTGCTCTCTGTCCCCAAATAAAGTTATCCTTCCTTATTATTTTACATGGATGGAAATGGGATGTGTCAGTAGAAAGTACGACAGACTCATTGGATTAAGGACTGCATTTAGCCTAGATTAGGTACTGGAGGGGAACCCAGGCATTAGGTACTGTTTCGTCGGACCAATCAGCATCCTCTGAGGAACTATGGGGCTGGTTTAGTTGATGACAAACGTGAAGCGCAGCTGTTGACAGGCACTGTATGGCTTCGGTTCAGTCAGCATTTCTTTGCTCAAGCCAAGGTAGTTAATAGTAAGTAGCTAGCTATGTTAGCTGATGTTTAGCCTGGTATGTTAGCTAAAAAGAAATACTCCTGGTGCTTGATGAGCCTTTCTGTGGAGTGCTTGTTTTAATCCGGTGAAATTGTTGTGTGCAACACCGCTTGGCCCAAACGCCTTCAATGGTTTCCTTTCCAGACTGATAGAGCAGAGGTAATCAGAGGTAGTCTGGTAATTACGACACTAGCTATCATTGGAAGAGGTCTGCTAAAAAGCAGGTTCAATTAAAGGTCTAAATGGAAATAGATTTTTAGTTTATGAGTAGGCATCAGAATCTGGGTGTGGCTCTGGACCACATTTGGCCTAGAGCCAGGTGGGTTCTGTGGGCTTGATGTTAGAAGTACTGAATCCTTCACACAGATCTAAACCCCCTGTTACCTGGCCTAGAAGTAGACCCTGATGTTGGCTGGCTGGATGCCTAGCATAACTTTACTCAGGAGAGGAGAGGAGAGGAGAGGAGAGGAGAGGAGAGGAGAGGAGAGGAGAGGAGAGGAGAGGAGAGGAGATGAGAGGAGAGGAGAGGAGAGGAGAGGAGAGGAGAGGAGAGGAGATGAGAGGAGAGGAGAGGAGAGGAGAGGAGAGGAGAGGAGAGGAGAGGAGAGGAGAGGAGAGGAGAGGAGAGGAGAGGAGAGGAGAGGAGAGGAGAGGATTGCAGGGTGGGTGTCAGATGTTAGTAGTAAAACCCTCCTTATAGAGATGTAATTGGCTTTAACTCTGCATGCCAGAAGCATTGACACATTCTGGGTCATATAGGATGTATGTTGAACCATCACTTTTATCGCTCATGTTCTTGGTTATAAGGTTGTTCTCTGTGTATCCCATTGGGGTGAGTCCAGTTAATTCCAGTGAGCTATCAAAGCAACATGCGATGGGTTAGTATTAACATGTGATAGGGTTAGGGTTAGGGTTAGGGTTAGGGTTAGTATTAACATGCGATAGCAGCACAGCTGTTGAGAGCACATGAAAAAGAAAGGGGCATATACGAAATATATTAGACCATCAAAGAGATGGTCATCTTTTCAAAGAGATGGTCATCTTTTCAAAGAGATGGTCATCTTTTCAAAGAGATGGTCATCTTTTCAATTGGCTAAGTGTTCTTTGAACTAACTTTTTAATAAAGACTTATTTCCTATGACCTAAATGTCATCTCAACAGAACTCTTAGCTGACATGGTAGTTGACAGATTAGTCATATTCAAATCCAATATTTTAATGATATAATAATAAAATGATATTTGATATAATCTGGCAGCCTGACCTCCGCGACTGAATGCTATTAGAAACTCAATAACGGAAGATGAATTTAATCTCCCTCCAAACGGAAACATATCAGCTTTAATCCTGTCAAGTTATTTCCCCTTCACTGTGTGGCTCCACAGTGAACTCATTAAAGAGTCAAGTTATTTCCCCTTTACTGTGTGGCTCCACAGTGAACTCATTAAAGAGTCAAGTTATTTCCTCTTTACTGTGTGGCTCCACAGTGAACTCATTAAAGAGTCAAGTTAATTCCCCTTTACTGTGTGGCTCCACAGTGAACTCATTAAAGAGTCAAGTTATTTCCCCTTTACTGTGTGGCTCCACAGTGAACTCATTAAAGAGTCAAGTTATTTCCTCTTTACTGTGTGGCTCCACAGTGAACTCATTAAAGAGTCAAGTTATTTCCCCTTTACTGTGTGGCTCCACAGTGAACTCATTAAAGAGTCAAGTTATTTCCTCTTTACTGTGTGGCTCCACAGTGAACTCATTAAAGAGTCAAGTTATTTCCTCTTTACTGTGTGGCTCCACAGTGAACTCATTAAAGAGTCAAGTTATTTCCCCTTTACTGTGTGGCTCCACAGTGAACTCATTAAAGAGTCAAGTTATTTCCCCTTTACTGTGTGGCTCCACAGTGAACTCATTAAAGAGCCAAGTTATTTCCCCTTTACTGTGTGGCTCCACAGTGAACTCATTAAAGAGTCAAGTTATTTCCCCTTTACTGTGTGGCTCCACAGTGAACTCATTAAAGAGCCAAGTTATTTCCCCTTTACTGTGTGGCTCCACAGTGAACTCATTAAAGAGTCAAGTTATTTCCCCTTTACTGTGTGGCTCCACAGTGAACTCATTAAAGAGCCAGGTTATTTCCCCTTTACTGTGTGGCTCCACAGTGAACTCATTAAAGAGCCAAGTTATTTCCCCTTTACTGTGTGGCTCCACAGTGAACTCATTAAAGAGTCAAGTTATTTCCCCTTTACTGTGTGGCTCCACAGTGAACTCATTAAACAGCCAAGTTATTTCCCCTTTACTGTGTGGCTCCACAGTGAACTCATTAAAGAGTCAAGTTATTTCCCCTTTACTGTGTGGCTCCACAGTGAACTCATTAAAGAGCCAAGTTATTTCCCCTTTACTGTGTGGCTCCACAGTGAACTCATTAAAGAGTCAAGTTATTTCCCCTTTACTGTGTGGCTCCACAGTGAACTCATTAAAGAGCCAAGTTATTTCCCCTTTACTGTGTGGCTCCACAGTGAACTCATTAAAGGGTAAAGTTATTTCCCCTTTACTGTGTGGCTCCACAGTGAACTCATTAAAGAGTCAAGTTATTTCCTCTTTACTGTGTGGCTCCACAGTGAACTCATTAAAGAGTCAAGTTATTTCCCCTTTACTGTGTGGCTCCACAGTGAACTCATTAAAGAGTCAAGTTATTTCCCCTTTACTGTGTGGCTCCACAGTGAACTCATTAAAGAGCCAAGTTATTTCCCCTTTACTGTGTGGCTCCACAGTGAACTCATTAAAGAGTCAAGTTATTTCCCCTTTACTGTGTGGCTCCACAGTGAACTCATTAAAGAGCCAAGTTATTTCCCCTTTACTGTGTGGCTCCACAGTGAACTCATTAAAGAGTCAAGTTATTTCCCCTTTACTGTGTGGCTCCACAGTGAACTCATTAAAGAGCCAAGTTATTTCCCCTTTACTGTGTGGCTCCACAGTGAACTCATTAAAGAGCCAAGTTATTTCCCCTTTACTGTGTGGCTCCACAGTGAACTCATTAAAGAGTCAAGTTATTTCCCCTTTACTGTGTGGCTCCACAGTGAACTCATTAAAGAGCCAAGTTATTTCCCCTTTACTGTGTGGCTCCACAGTGAACTCATTAAAGAGTCAAGTTATTTCCCCTTTACTGTGTGGCTCCACAGTGAACTCATTAAAGAGCCAAGTTATTTCCCCTTTACTGTGTGGCTCCACAGTGAACTCATTAAAGAGTCAAGTTATTTCCCCTTTACTGTGTGGCTCCACAGTGAACTCATTAAAGAGCCAAGTTATTTCCCCTTTACTGTGTGGCTCCACAGTGAACTCATTAAAGAGTCAAGTTATTTCCCCTTTACTGTGTGGCTCCACAGTGAACTCATTAAAGAGCCAAGTTATTTCCCCTTTACTGTGTGGCTCCACAGTGAACTCATTAAAGAGTCAAGTTATTTCCCCTTTACTGTGTGGCTCCACAGTGAACTCATTAAAGAGCCAAGTTATTTCCCCTTTACTGTGTGGCTCCACAGTGAACTCATTAAAGAGCCAAGTTATTTCCCCTTTACTGTGTGGCTCCACAGTGAACTCATTAAAGAGCCAAGTTATTTCCCCTTTACTGTGTGGCTCCACAGTGAACTCATTAAAGAGTCAAGTTATTTCCCCTTTACTGTGTGGCTCCACAGTGAACTCATTAAAGAGCCAAGTTATTTCCCCTTTACTGTGTGGCTCCACAGTGAACTCATTAAAGAGCCAAGTTATTTCCCCTTTACTGTGTGGCTCCACAGTGAACTCATTAAAGAGCCAAGTTATTTCCCCTTTACTGTGTGGCTCCACAGTGAACTCATTAAAGAGCCAAGTTATTTCCCCTTTACTGTGTGGCTCCACAGTGAACTCATTAAAGAGCCAAGTTATTTCCCCTTTACTGTGTGGCTCCACAGTGAACTCATTAAAGAGCCAAGTTATTTCCCCTTTACTGTGTGGCTCCACAGTGAACTCATTAAAGAGTCAAGTTATTTCCCCTTTACTGTGTGGCTCCACAGTGAACTCATTAAAGAGCCAAGTTATTTCCCCTTTACTGTGTGGCTCCACAGTGAACTCATTAAAGAGCCAAGTTATTTCCCCTTTACTGTGTGGCTCCACAGTGAACTCATTAAAGAGTCAAGTTATTTCCCCTTTACTGTGTGGCTCCACAGTGAACTCATTAAAGAGTCAAGTTATTTCCCCTTTACTGTGTGGCTCCACAGTGAACTCATTAAAGAGTCAAGTTATTTCCCCTTTACTGTGTGGCTCCACAGTGAACTCATTAAAGAGTCAAGTTATTTCCCCTTTACTGTGTGGCTCCACAGTGAACTCATTAAAGAGCCAAGTTATTTCCCCTTTACTGTGTGGCTCCACAGTGAACTCATTAAAGAGTCAAGTTATTTCCCCTTTACTGTGTGGCTCCACAGTGAACTCATTAAAGAGCCAAGTTATTTCCACTTTACTGTGTGGCTCCACAGTGAACTCATTAAAGAGTCAAGTTATTTCCCCTTTACTGTGTGGCTCCACAGTGAACTCATTAAAGAGCCAAGTTATTTCCCCTTTACTGTGTGGCTCCACAGTGAACTCATTAAAGAGCCAAGTTATTTCCCCTTTACTGTGTGGCTCCACAGTGAACTCATTAAAGAGTCAAGTTATTTCCCCTTTACTGTGTGGCTCCACAGTGAACTCATTAAAGAGCCAAGTTATTTCCCCTTTACTGTGTGGCTCCACAGTGAACTCATTAAAGAGTCAAGTTATTTCCCCTTTACTGTGTGGCTCCACAGTGAACTCATTAAAGAGCCAAGTTATTTCCCCTTTACTGTGTGGCTCCACAGTGAACTCATTAAAGAGTCAAGTTATTTCCCCTTTACTGTGTGGCTCCACAGTGAACTCATTAAAGAGTCAAGTTATTTCCCCTTTACTGTGTGGCTCCACAGTGAACTCATTAAAGAGTCAAGTTATTTCCCCTTTACTGTGTGGCTCCACAGTGAACTCATTAAAGAGCCAAGTTATTTCCCCTTTACTGTGTGGCTCCACAGTGAACTCATTAAAGAGTCAAGTTATTTCCCCTTTACTGTGTGGCTCCACAGTGAACTCATTAAAGAGCCAAGTTATTTCCCCTTTACTGTGTGGCTCCACAGTGAACTCATTAAAGAGCCAAGTTATTTCCCCTTTACTGTGTGGCTCCACAGTGAACTCATTAAAGAGCCAAGTTATTTCCCCTTTACTGTGTGGCTCCACAGTGAACTCATTAAAGAGTCAAGTTATTTCCCCTTTACTGTGTGGCTCCACAGTGAACTCATTTAAGAGCCAAGTTAATTCCCCTTTACTGTGTGGCTCCACAGTGAACTCATTAAAGAGCCAAGTTATTTCCCCTTTACTGTGTGGCTCCACAGTGAACTCATTAAAGAGCCAAGTTATTTCCCCTTTACTGTGTGGCTCCACAGTGAACTCATTAAAGAGTCAAGTTATTTCCCCTTTACTGTGTGGCTCCACAGTGAACTCATTAAACATTCAAGTTATTTCCCCTTTACTGTGTGGCTCCACAGTGAACTCATTAAAGAGTCAAGTTATTTCCCCTTTACTGTGTGGCTCCACAGTGAACTCATTAAACATTCAAGTTATTTCCCCTTTACTGTGTGGCTCCACAGTGAACTCATTAAACATTCAAGTTATTTCCCCTTTACTGTGTGGCTCCACAGTGAACTCATTAAAGAGTCAAGTTATTTCCCCTTTACTGTGTGGCTCCACAGTGAACTCATTAAAGAGTCAAGTTATTTCCCCTTTACTGTGTGGCTCCACAGTGAACTCATTAAAGAGCCAAGTTATTTCCCCTTTACTGTGTGGCTCCACAGTGAACTCATTAAAGAGCCAAGTTATTTCCCCTTTACTGTGTGGCTCCACAGTGAACTCATTAAAGAGCCAAGTTATTTCCCCTTTACTGTGTGGCTCCACAGTGAACTCATTAAAGAGTCAATTTAATTCCCCTTTACTGTGTGGCTCCACAGTGAACTCATTAAAGAGTCAAGTTATTTCCCCTTTACTGTGTGGCTCCACAGTGAACTCATTAAAGAGCCAAGTTATTTCTCCTTTACTGTGTGGCTCCACAGTGAACTCATTAAAGAGTCAAGTTATTTCCCCTTTACTGTGTGGCTCCACAGTGAACTCATTAAAGAGCCAAGTTATTTCCCCTTTACTGTGTGGCTCCACAGTGAACTCATTAAAGAGTCAAGTTATTTCCCCTTTACTGTGTGGCTCCACAGTGAACTCATTAAAGAGTCAAGTTATTTCCCCTTTACTGTGTGGCTCCACAGTGAACTCATTAAAGAGCCAAGTTATTTCCCCTTTACTGTGTGGCTCCACAGTGAACTCATTAAAGAGTCAAGTTATTTCCCCTTTACTGTGTGGCTCCACAGTGAACTCATTAAAGAGTCAAGTTATTTCCCCTTTACTGTGTGGCTCCACAGTGAACTCATTAAAGAGCCAAGTTATTTCCCCTTTACTGTGTGGCTCCACAGTGAACTCATTAAAGAGCCAAGTTATTTCCCCTTTACTGTGTGGCTCCACAGTGAACTCATTAAAGAGTCAAGTTATTTCCCCTTTACTGTGTGGCTCCACAGTGAACTCATTAAACATTCAAGTTATTTCCCCTTTACTGTGTGGCTCCACAGTGAACTCATTAAAGAGTCAAGTTATTTCCCCTTTACTGTGTGGCTCCACAGTGAACTCATTAAAGAGTCAAGTTAATTCCTCTTTACTGTGTGGCTCCACAGTGAACTCATTAAAGAGTCAAGTTATTTCCCCTTTACTGTGTGGCTCCACAGTGAACTCATTAAATAGTCAAGTTATTTCCCCTTTACTGTGTGGCTCCACAGTGAACTCATTAAAGAGTCAAGTTATTTCCCCTTTACTGTGTGGCTCCACAGTGAACTCATTAAAGAGTCAAGTTATTTCCTCTTTACTGTGTGGCTCCACAGTGAACTCATTAAAGAGCCAAGTTAATTCCCCTTTACTGTGTGGCTCCACAGTGAACTCATTAAAGAGCCAAGTTAATTCCCCTTTACTGTGTGGCTCCACAGTGAACTCATTAAACATTCAAGTTATTTCCCCTTTACTGTGTGGCTCCACAGTGAACTCATTAAAGAGTCAAGTTAATTCCTCTTTACTGTGTGGCTCCACAGTGAACTCATTAAAGAGCCAAGTTAATTCCCCTTTACTGTGTGGCTCCACAGTGAACTCATTAAAGAGCCAAGTTAATTCCCCTTTACTGTGTGGCTCCACAGTGAACTCATTAAACATTCAAGTTATTTCCCCTTTACTGTGTGGCTCCACAGTGAACTCATTAAACATTCAAGTTATTTCCCCTTTACTGTGTGGCTCCACAGTGAACTCATTAAAGAGTCAAGTTATTTCCCCTTTACTGTGTGGCTCCACAGTGAACTCATTAAACATTCAAGTTATTTCCCCTTTACTGTGTGGCTCCACAGTGAACTCATTAAACATTCAAGTTATTTCCCCTTTACTTTGTGGCTCCACAGTGAACTCATTAAAGAGTCAAGTTATTTCCCCTTTACTGTGTGGCTCCACAGTGAACTCATTAAAGAGTCAAGTTATTTCCCCTTTACTGTGTGGCTCCACAGTGAACTCATTAAACATTCAAGTTATTTCCCCTTTACTGTGTGGCTCCACAGTGAACTCATTAAAGAGTCAAGTTATTTCCCCTTTACTGTGTGGCGCCACAGTGAACTCATTAAACATTCAAGTTATTTCCCCTTTACTGTGTGGCGCCACAGTGAACTCATTAAACATTCAAGTTATTTCCCCTTTACTCTGTGGGGCTCCACAGTGAACTCATTAAACAACGCTATCCTTTTTTTTCATTTCTCTCCTTGAAGTCATAAATAATGTAGTATTTTTTTAGGGCCAAGTAGTTCACGTTGAAATAACCGAAGACATATCCAGCAGATGAACACAAGCTATGAGAGCACTGGAGCTAGTCTGTTTAGTGCATGAGGAAAGAGATTAGAATCAAAGCATGCTACGCTAACTCTGCTGTAGAGCTGCTGGGTATTCATGTCAGCTACATCATTTTGCCAGTGCAGGTGCAGTGAAGTGCAGTAAACTAAACTGGGACGGGTATTATTCCCAGACAGATGGGAAGGCAATACTCACAGACACACAGATGGATGTGTTGTAATAATACATAGACAACAGTGAGACAGAGACGTGTAAACAGACTGACACAGTAACAGAGACACGTGGATATGTTCAGTGAACTATACTGAACAAAAATATAAATGCAACATGTATATTTTGTGTTGGTCCCATGTTTCATGAGCTGAAATAAAATATCCCAGAAATGTTCCATCCGCACAAAAAACGTATTTCTCTCAAATTTTGTGCACAAATTTGTTTACATCCCTGGAAGGTGTGGCATATCAAGAAGCTGATTAAATAGCATGATCATTACACAGGTGCACCTTGTGCTGGGGACAGTAAAAGTCCACTCTAAAATGTGCAGTTTTGTCACACAACACAATGCCACAGATGTCTCAAGTTTTGAGGGAGTGTGGAATTGGCATGCTGACTGCAGGAATGTCCACCAAAGCTGTTGCCAGAGATTGGCATGCTGTCTGAAGGAATGTCCAGCAGAGCTGTTGCCAGAGAAGGGAATGCTCATATCTCTACCTGCATCCATCGTCCAACCAGCCTCACAACCGCAGACCACGTGTAATCACGCCAGACCATGTGTAACCACGCCAGCACAGGACCTCAACATCTGGCTTCTTCACCTGCGGATAAAACTGCCAGAGAATTTCAAATCTAATCAAATAAAATGTTATTGTCCACATACACGTGTTTAGCAGATGTTATTGCGGGTGTAGCGAAATGCTTGTGCTTCTCTGTAATAAAGCCCTTTTGTGGGGAAAATCTCATTCTGACTGGCTGCCCTTCCAGGCCCACCCATGGCTATGCCCCTGCCCAGTCATGTGAAATCCATAGATTAGGGCCTAATGAATTTATTCAAATTGACTGATTTCCTTATATGAACTGTAAATCAGTAAAATCATTGATTTTGTCACATGTTGTCAGGCTCTGGCCATAGAGAAGCCTTTTGCTACTCTATTTAGCCATGATGGTCCACAGCCCGGAGCCTCCCGTGATGGTCCACAGCCCGGAGCCTCCCGTGATGGTCCACAGCCCGGAGCCTCCCGTGATGGTCCACAGCCCGGAGCCTCCCGTGATGGTCCACAGCCCGGAGCCTCCCGTGATGGTCCACAGCCCCGAGCCTCCCGTGATGGTCCACAGCCCGGAGCCTCCCGTGATGGTCAACAGACCAGAGCTTTCCGCCCGGTCGTCTGTCCCGCTCCAGAGCCGGAGTCGCCTGCCACACCGGTGCCCAATCTGGGCCCGGTCGTTTGCCCCGCTCCATGGCCGGAGTCGCCTCTTGTTTTTTGTTCTTGTTTTGTTTTGTTTTTCGTCATTGAGTATATTTATTTCAATAAATGAATATGTCAAACTACTACTGCGCTGCGCCTTGGTCAACTTACACACCCAGTCGTGACAGAATGAACGACCATAGCGAGACCAAGCAGTGCCCTACTGGGGAGAAGGAGCTACAGGAGAAGCAATGAGGACAGCGTCGTCATCGGGCTGCACAGAGGCTATGGGGGTGGTCTGGCCGAGAGGAGGAAGAGCCAGTACCACTCTCCCTGTGGTATCGCGAAGGTGAGGAGGACCGATGGGGAACGAAATCGGGTTTTGACGAGGCAGAGTATGACTGGGGGTCGAAGTCAGCGGAGGAAGAGGAGTACCTTAAGGAGAGGGTGATGGAAGTGCTGGAGAAATGCAGGCAGCATGGAGAGGACAAATACAGCCGGATATCCAGCTCCACCCTTCAATCCAGGACGTCCTGTGTCTTCTTCCCGCACCAGACCTCCAGTGCGCCTCTCCAGTCCGGTAAGCCCATTGCCTGACAGATCTAGCTCTGTGTTGTGTTGTGTTGGGTCCCCAATTAGAGGCAGCTGCTATGCGTTGTCTCTGATTGGGGATCCTATATTAGTTGTCATGTCCCACACCTTAGTGTGGTTGATTGTCTTGTATGTCAGTCTAGGAGGAAGAAGTGTAAGTGTATGTTCTTGTTTTACGTTGATCTTGTTTTGTTAGTTTGTCATTGAGTATATTTATTTACATAAATGAATATGTCGAACTACTACTGCGCTGCGCCTTGGTCAACTTACACACCCAGTCGTGACACTTGTTGAGTTTCTATTTCTGTTCAGTATAATATTATATCCACTCATACGTTCAGAATAATATTATATCCACTCATACTTTCAGTATAATATTGTATCCACTCATACGTTCAGAAAAATATTGTATCCACTCATACGTTCAGTATAATATTGTATACACTCATACGTTCAGAATAATATTATATCCACTCATACTTTCAGTATAATATTGTATCCACTCATACGTTCAGTATAATATTGTATACACTCATACGTTCAGTATAATATTGTATCCACTCATACGTTCAGTATAATATTGTATCCACTCATACGTTCAGTATAATATTATATCCACTCATACGTTCAGTATAATATTATATCCACTCATACGTTCAGTATAATATTGTATCCACTCATACGTTCAGTATAATATTGTATCCATTCATACGTTCAGAATAATATTGTATACACTCATACGTTCAGAAAAATATTGTATCCACTCATACGTTCAGTATAATATTATATCCACTCATACGTTCAGTATAATATTGTATCCACTCATACGTTCAGTATAATATTGTATCCACTCATACGTTCAGTATAATATTGTATCCATTCATACGTTCAGTATAATATTGTATACACTCATACGTTCAGTATAATATTGTATCCACTCATACGTTCAGTATAATATTGTATCCACTCATACGTTCAGTATAATATTGTATCCACTCATACGTTCAGTATAATATTGTATCCACTCATACGTTCAGTATAATATTGTATCCACTCATACGTTCAGTATAATATTATATCCACTCATACGTTCAGTATAATATTATATCCACTCATACGTTCAGTATAATATTGTATCCACTCATACGTTCAGTATAATATTGTATCCATTCATACGTTCAGAATAATATTGTATACACTCATACGTTCAGAAAAATATTGTATCCACTCATACGTTCAGTATAATATTGTATCCACTCATACGTTCAGTATAATATTGGATCCACTCATACGTTCAGTATAATATTGGATCGATTCATACGTTCAGTATAATATTGTATCCACTCATACGTTCAGTATAATATTGTATCCACTCATACGTTCAGTATAATATTGGATCCACTCATACGTTCAGTATAATATTGTATCCATTCATACGTTCAGTATAATATTGTATCCACTCATACGTTCAGTATAATATTGTATCCACTCATACGTTTAGTATAATATTGGATCCACTCATACTTTCAGTATAATATTGGATCCACTCATACTTTCAGTATAATATTGGATCCACTCATACGTTCAGTATAATATTGTATCCATTCATACGTTCAGAATAATATTGTATACACTCATACGTTCAGAATAATATTGTATACACTCATACGTTCAGAAAAATATTGTATCCACTCATACGTTCAGTATAATATTGTATCCACTCATACGTTCAGTATAATATTGTATCCACTCATACGTTCAGTATAATATTGTATCCACTCATACGTTCAGTATAATATTGTATCCACTCATACGTTCAGTATAATATTGTATCCACTCATACGTTGCATTTGTGGCCCATTCTGCCCCTAACTGCCAAACACACATAAACACACACACAGAAACACACACACAGAAACACACACACAGAAACACAGAAACACACACACAGAAACACAGAAACACACACACAGAAACACACACACAGAAACACACACACAGAAACACAGACAGAAACAGAAACATAGACAGAAACAGAAACACACACATAAAAACACACACACACACGGGCTGTGCACTACATCAATAGTAGATATGCCAGGAGTCAACAAATACTCTGGTTACTATTCCATTCTTATACCCCTGATTTATTTGGTTTAAATTATGCTGTCCACGGCTGCTTTTTTTTTCTCTATAGAAACACACACACAGAAACACACACACAGAAACACACACATAGAAACCCACACATAAAAACCCACACATAGAAACACACACACAGAAACACACACACAGAAACCCACACACAGAAACACACACACAGAAACACACACACAAAAACACACACACAGAAACACACACACAGAAACACACACACAGAGAAACACACACACAGAAACACACACACAGAGAAACACACACAAAGAAACACACACACATAGAAACACACACATAGAAACACACACACAGAAACACACACACAGAAACACACACACAGAAACACACACACAGAAACACACACACAGAAACACACACACAGAAACACAGAAACACACACACAGAAACACACACACAGAAACACACACACAGAAACACACACACAGAAACACAGAAACAGAAACACACACATAGAAACCCACACATAGAAACACACACACAGAAACACACACACAGAAACACACACACAGAAACCCACACACAGAAACCCACACATAGAAACCCACACATAGAAACACACACACAGAGAAACACACACATAGAAACCCACACACAGAAACACACACACAGAAACACACACACAGAAACCCACACACAGAAACACACACACAGAAACCCACACACAGAAACACAGAAACAGAAACACACACACAGAAACACACACACACAGAAACACACACACAGAAACACAGACAGAAACAGAAACATAGACAGAAACAGAAACACACACATAGAAACACACACACACACGGGCTGTGCACTACATCAATAGTAGATATGCCAGGAGTCAACAAATACTCTGGTTACTATTCCATTCTTATACCCCTGATTTATTTGGTTTAAATTATGCTGTCCACGGCTGCTTTTTTTTTCTCTATAGAAACACACACACAGAAACACACACACAGAAACACACACATAGAAACCCACACATAGAAACCCACACATAGAAACACACACACAGAAACACACACACAGAAACACACACATAGAAACCCACACATAGAAACCCACACATAGAAACACACACACAGAAACACACACACAGAAACCCACACACAGAAACACACACACAGAAACACACACACAGAAACACACACACAGAGAAACACACACAAAGAAACACACACACATAGAAACACACACATAGAAACACACACACAGAAACACACACACAGAAACACACACACAGAAACACACACACAGAAACACACACACAGAAACACACACACAGAAACACAGAAACACACACACAGAAACACACACACAGAAACACACACACAGAAACACACACACAGAAACACACACACAGAAACACAGAAACACACACACAGAAACACACACACAGAAACACACACACAGAAACACACACACAGAAACACAGAAACAGAAACACACACATAGAAACCCACACATAGAAACACACACACAGAAACACACACACAGAAACACACACACAGAAACCCACACACAGAAACCCACACATAGAAACCCACACATAGAAACACACACACAGAGAAACACACACATAGAAACCCACACACAGAAACACACACACAGAAACACACACACAGAAACACACACACAGAAACACACACACAGAAACCCACACACAGAAACACAGAAACAGAAACACACACACAGAAACACACACACAGAAACACACACACAGAAACACAGACAGAAACAGAAACATAGACAGAAACAGAAACACACACATAGAAACACACACACACACGGGCTGTGCACTACATCAATAGTAGATATGCCAGGAGTCAACAAATACTCTGGTTACTATTCCATTCTTATACCCCTGATTTATTTGGTTTAAATTATGCTGTCCACGGCTGCTTTTTTTTTCTCTATAGAAACACACACACAGAAACACACACACAGAAACACACACATAGAAACCCACACATAGAAACCCACACATAGAAACACACACACAGAAACACACACACAGAAACACACACATAGAAACCCACACATAGAAACCCACACATAGAAACACACACACAGAAACACACACACAGAAACCCACACACAGAAACACACACACAGAAACACACACACAAAAACACACACACAGAAACACACACACAGAAACACACACACAGAGAAACACACACACAGAAACACACACACAGAGAAACACACACAAAGAAACACACACACATAGAAACACACACATAGAAACACACACACAGAAACACACACACAGAAACACACACACAGAAACACACACACAGAAACACACACACAGAAACACAGAAACACACACACAGAAACACACACATAGAAACACACACACAGAAACACACACACAGAAACACACACACAGAAACCCACACACAGAAACCCACACATAGAAACCCACACATAGAAACACACACACAGAGAAACACACACATAGAAACCCACACACAGAAACACACACACAGAAACACACACACAGAAACCCACACGCAGAAACACACACACAGAAACCCACACACAGAAACACACACACAGAAACACACACACAAAAACACACACACAGAAACACACACACAGAAACACACACACAGAAACACACACACAGAAACACAGAAACACACACACAGAAACACACACACAGAAACACACACACAGAAACACAGAAACAGAAACACACACACAGAAACACAGAAACAGAAACACACACACAGAAACACACACACAGAAACACACACACAGAAACACAGACAGAAACAGAAACATAGACAGAAACAGAAACACACACATAGAAACACACACACACACGGGCTGTGCACTACATCAATAGTAGATATGCCAGGAGTCAACAAATACTCTGGTTACTATTCCATTCTTATACCCCTGATTTATTTGGTTTAAATTATGCTGTCCACGGCTGCTTTTTTTTTCTCTATAGTTTACCAGTGTGCTGCTCACTGTCTCCAGAGAGGGCTGCATTAGATTCAATTACAGGCTCACAACAGGAAAATGAAGGGCAGTCATGTAGATGTTTCCTGGAAACCTGTATGAAGCAGACTGTGTGACTGTGTGAGAGAGACTGTGTGTCACTGTGTCAGTGTGTGTGTGTTGTAGCTCTGAGCCAGAAGCCTCCGTCCCCTCCTGTGCTGTGAGGCCATCCACGTCATTTTTATTGGTTCGCTCTAGCAGCAGATTGTCTGGAGTAATTCAGAATTAATTGCGTGGTTTTACATGAGTTGCTTCAACAGGGCTCCCATATGGCGCTGTGCACAGTCAAGCGTTCCATTCTGTGGAGGAGCAACTGACAGCGGAATAGTATAGTCACGACTTTTAGTTTGATATATCTTCACCGACACAGAACGCAGTTAGGCAAGGTAGGGCAGCACAGGCTAGTTGAACCAGTCTGCTCAGATTACTGTGTCATGAATTGACTTCTGCAAATTGACTCTCACTCACTCAAGTGTCTGCATGTCTCCGGGGCCCTTGCATGCCGAACAGCAGACAGCAGAAGGGAAGAGGAGTGGCCTCATTTATAAACGTTGCCTACATTTTAAACTAAATACTAATAATACTACGAAACTAAATATCTGCATGAGCTATTTCTGAAAAGACTGCTCACGCACAAAAATATTGAGATTGATAAACTTGGTGCACACCATCCATATGCATGTTTCCTGTTATAAATCAGACCTGTCATAAAGATGTATGCGCGTGAATGAGCTTGATAACTCATTATAAATCATTCAGATTTTATGGTGACAATAACACCCTTATTTGCTATATACTTTGGAAGTAGGCTCCCGAGTGGCGCAGCGGTCTAAGTCACTGCATCTCAGTGTAAGAGGCGTCACTACAGTCAATGGTTCGAATTCAGGCTGTGATTGGGAGTCCAATAGGGCGGTGCACAATTGGCCCAGTGTCGTCCGGGTTTGGCCGGGTTAGGCCGTCATTGTTGATAAGAATTTGTTCTTAACTGACTTGCCTAGTTAAATAAAGGTTAAATAAAAATTATTGGAATCAGGCCGAGACAGTAGGCTATCTAAAAGAAATAGTCATTTAGAACTTGATCAAATGTATTTGGTGCTGGCGGAATCATTTTCTTGTGACGTGCTGTATCTGAACTTTTCTGAAAGACAAAAACAATGGCAAATTGTTGTGGACCTGTAAACACATTGTTTGAGTTCAAAAATATCTATTTAAAAAAAAAAAAGTATATATTCTGAAATACTTACTTACAGTGGTAGCCTACACACTTCAACGTAAAATATCAACTGTCTGTTCACCTTTTAAATATGTTATAATGTTATAAAGCCACACTCCCTTTTGGATGCATAGAGTAAAAACTCGAAGTTAAAATAGCCTATATAATAAGTCCAATTAAATGAGAGAAGTGCATTGTTGGATGGCTAATTAAGGAAATATGAGCTCATCATGGCCAGAAAAGGTGAGGAATTTCTTCTGCAGTATTCAGACCCCTGTAATTTTATACATTTTGTTACGTTACAGCCTTATTCTAAAATGGATTCAAACTTTTTTTCCCCTCATCAATCTACACAAAACTCCCCATAATGACAAAACTGTTTTTTGTAAAAGTAAAAAAAAAGGAAATATCACATTTACATAAGTATACAGACCCTTTACTCAGTACTTTGTTGAAGCACCTTTGGCAGCGATTAAAACATTGAGTCTTCTTGGGTCTGATGCTAAAAGCTTGGCACACCTGTATTTGGGGAGTTTCTCCCATTCTTCTCTGCAGATCCTCTCAAGCTCTGTCAGGTTGGATGGGGAGCATCGCTGTACAGCTATTTTCAGGTCTCTCCAGAGATGTTCGATCAGGATCAAGTCCAGGCTCCTGATGGGCCACTCAAGGACATTCAGAGACTTGAATGTGAACCTTCACCCCAGTCTAAATTTCTGAACGATCCTGACTAGTCTCCCAGTCCCTGCCACTGAAGAACATCCCCACAACGTGATGCTGCCACCACCATGCTTCACCGTCTGGATAGTGCCAGGTTTCCTCCAGACGTGATGCTTGCATTCAGGCCAAAGAGTTAAATCTTGGTTTCATCAGACCAGAGAATCTTGTTTCTAATGGTCTGTTACAGTGGGGAGAACAAGTATTTGATACACTGCTGATTTTGCAGGTTTTCCTACTTACAAAGCATGTAGAGGGCTGTAATTTTTATCATAGGTACACTTCAACTGTGAGAGACGGAATCTAAAACAAAAATCCAGAAAATCACATTGTATGATTTTTAAATAATTAATTTGCATTTTATTGCATGACATAAGTATTTGATCACCTACCAACCAGTAAGAATTCCGGCTCTCACAGACCTGTTAGTTTTTCTTTAAGAAGCCCTCCTGTTCTCCACTCATTACCTGTATTAACTGCACCTGTTTGAACTCGTTACCTGTATAAAAGACACCTGTCCACACATTCAATCAAACAGACTCCAACCTCTCCACAATGGCCAAGACCAGAGAGCTGTGTAAGGACATCAGGGATAAAATTGCAGACCTGCACAAGGCTGGGATGGGCTACAGGACAATAGGCAAGCAGCTTGGTGAGAAGGCAACAACTGTTGGCGCAATTATTAGAAAATGGAAGAAGTTCAAGATGACGGTCAATCTCCCTCGGTCTGGGGCACCATGCAAAAATCTCCCCTCGTGGGGCATCAATGATCATGAGGAAGGTGAGGGATCAGCCCAGAACTACACGGCAGGACCTGGTCAATGACCTGAAGAGAGCTGGGACCACAGTCTCAAAGAAAACCATTAGTAACACACTACGCCGTCATGGATTAAAATCCTGCAGCACACGCAAGGTCCCCCTGCTCAAGCCAGCGCATGTCCAGGCCCGTCTGAAGTTTGCCAATGACCATATGGATGATCCAGAGGAGGAATGGGAGAAGGTCATGTGGTCTGATGAGACAAAAATAGAGCTTTTTGGTCTATACCACTCGCCGTGTTTGGAGGAAGAAGAAGGATGAGTACAACCCCAAGAACACCATCCCAACCGTGAAGCATGGAGGTGGAAACATCATTCTTTGGGGATGCTTTTCTGCAAAGGGGGCAGGACGACTGCACCGTATTGAGGGGAGGATGGATGGGGCCATGTATCGCGAGATCTTGGCCAACAACCTCCTTCCCTCAGTAAGAGCATTGAAGATGGGTCGTGGCTGGGTCTTCCAGCATGACAACGACCCGAAACACACAGCCAGGGCAACTAAGGAGTGGCTCCGTAAGAAGCATCTCAAGGTCCTGGAGTGGCCTAGCCAGTCTCCAGACCTGAACCCAATAGAAAATCTTTGGAGGGAGCTGAAAGTCCGTATTGCCCAGCGACAGCCACGAAACCTGAATGATCTGGAGAAGGTCTGTATGGAGGAGTGGGCCAAAATCCCTGCTGCAGTGTGTGCAAACCTGGTCAAGAACTACAGGAAACGTATGATCACTGTAATTGCAAACAAAGGTTTCTGTACCAAATATTAAGTTCTGCTTTTCTGATGTATCAAATACTTATGTCATGCAATAAAATGCAAATGAACTACTTAAAAATCATACAATGTGATTTTCTGGATTTTTGTTTTAGATTCCGTCACTCACAGTGGAAGAGTACCTATGATAAAAATTACAGACTTCTACATGCTTTGTAAGTGGGGAAACCTGCAAAATCGGCAGTGTATCAAATACTTGTTCTCCCCACTGTAGGTGCCTATTGGCAAACTCCAAGTGGGCTGCCATGTGACTTTTACTGAGGAGTGGCTTCTGTCTAGCCACTCTACCATAAAGGCCTGATTGGTGGTGTGCTGTAAAGATGGTTGTCCTTCTGGAAGGTTCTCCCATCTCCACAGAGGAACTCTGGAGCTCTGTCAGAGTGACAATCGGGTTCTTAGTCACCTCCCTGACCAAGACCCTTCTCCCCAGATAGCTCAGTTTGGCTGGGTGGCCAGCTCTAGCAAGAGTATTGGTGGTTCCAAACTTCTTCCATTTAAGAATGATGGAGGTCACTGTGTTCTTGAGGACCTTCAATACTGCAGAAATGTTTGGTACCCTTCCCCAGATCTGTGCCTCGACACATTCCTGTCTCGGAGCTCTATTGACAATGCCTTCGACCTCATGGCTTTCCATATAATGTCCAATCAATTGAATTGACCACAGGTGGACTCCAATCAAGTTGAAGAAACATCTCAAGGATGATCAATGGAAATAGGACACACCTGAGCTCAATTCCGAGTCTCAAAGGGTCTGAATACTTATTTTATAAAAATTTGTTAAAAATTCTAAAAAACAGTTTTTGCTTTGTCGTTATGGGGTATTGTGTTTAGATTGGTGAGGAAAAATATTAATTTAATACATTTTATAATAAGGCTGTAACGTAACAAAATGTGGAAAAAGGGAAGGGATCTGAATACTTTCTGAATGCACTGTACATGTATGTATGATGGATTGTTTTTATAAATTAAATATTGTCTACTCGAGAAATTTGACATTACAGTATTCAGACTTAGCCTACAAACGTCAATTGAAAAGGTGAACCGTTTGTTCTACCATTAAACTGAACTTTGGATCGGATCACAAAATACTTGAAATAACTTATCTATTTAATACTATGAAGTTTGTCCAATTCAAATCAAAATCAAATGTATTGGTCACATACACAGCCCCTGGTCCATACACAACATTAAGAAACAATGTTCTTCTGTGGGAATTCCAGTACTTCAGCAAAACGTTTTCTACGGGTTTCCTCATGGTTCAATTTAAAGTCCTGTTCTCAGAACATTAAGAAAACTTTCCATAAAAAAAACAAAAGAAAACATTAGTAACGATCAAAGAACGTTATTTAAAAATATATAAATTCCCTTCTCAGAATCAACAAAACTCTCTCTATCCTCTGTTGTTAAGTGTGTTCAGGTGTGATGCCGCGCCTACTAATTGGCCACACCTGATATTAATGAGTGCTTATTTCCTTTGAAATGGGGTCTGTTTGAATAGACTAAATTTAACAGCCTTGTATGAGTAAAAAAAACAAAAAATAAGAAAAAAAAAACATGGCATGCTAGCTCCATCCTGGTGACGCAGTGGACTAATGCTAGCTCCATCCTGGTGACGCAGTGGACTAATGCTAGCTCCATCCTGGTGACGCAGTGGACTAATGCTAGCTCCATCCTGGTGGCGCAGTGGACTAATGCTAGCTCCATCCTGGTGGCGCAGTGGACTAATGCTAGCTCCATCCTGGTGGCGCAGCGGACTAATGCTAGCTCCATCCTGGTGGCGCAGTGGACTAATGCTAGCTCCATTCTGGTGGCGCAGTGGACTAATGCTAGCTCCATCCCGGTGACGCAGTGGACTAATGCTAGCTCCATCCTGGTGGCGCAGCGGACTAATGCTAGCTCCATCCTCATGGCACAGTGGACTAATGCTAGCTCCATCCTCATGGCGCAGTGGACTAATACTAGCTCCATCCTGGTGGCGCATGGACTAATGCTAGCTCCATCCTCATGGCACAGTGGACTAATGCTAGCTTCATCCTCATGGCACAGTAGACTAATGCTAGCTCCATCCTCATGGCACAGTGGACTAATGCTAGCTCCATCCTCATGGCGCAGTGGACTAATGCTAGCTCCATCCTCATGGCACAGTGGACTAATGCTAGCTTCATCCTCATGGCACAGTAGACTAATGCTAGCTCCATCCTCATGGCACAGTGGACTAATGCTAGCTCCATCCTCATGGCGCAGTGGACTAATGCTAGCTCCATCCTCATGGCACAGTGGACTAATGGATGCAGTGGACTGAAGTAACACAATAGAATAACAATAACAAGGCTATATACAGGAGGCTGTAATGTATACAGGAGGCTATATACAGGAGGTTGTACTGTATACAGGAGGCTTTATACAGGAGGTTGTACTGTATACAGGAGGCTATATACAGGAGGCTATATACAGGAGTCTGTACTGTATACAGGAGGCTATATGCAGGAGGATATATGCAGGAGGCTGTACTGTATACAGGAGGCTTTATGCAGGAGGCTAGATACAGGAGGTAAAAAATACAGGAGGTACCGAGTCAATGTGAGGAGGCTATATACAGAATGTATAGGTACCAATTCTATGTGAAGAGGCTATATACAGGAGGTACAGGTACAGGGTCAATGTGCAGGGGTATGGGTTAGTCAAGGAAATTGAGGTAATATGTACACGTAGGTAGAGTTAAAGTGATATGCAGAGATAATAAACAGAGTAGCAGCAGCGTAATAAAGCGGGTCAATGTAAAAACTCTGTGTGTCCATGTGATGAACTGTTCAGCAGTCTGATGGCTTGGAGGTAGAACCTGTCATGAGTCTTTTGGACCTAGACTTGGCACTCCGGTACCGCTTGCCGTAGCAGAGAGAACAGTCTGTGACTCTCACGACTATGAATGCACAACAGTGTCCTAGCGTGACCCTAACAGCACACCAGTGAGGCTTTGACAATGATAATGTTTCTACGACGCACCTCATAATGTGAGAGAGCTGTATCTGGTACAGTCGTTATTGTTCCACTTTAAACCTCATCTTCGTTGTTGGTTTCTGTCACACTATCTCTGTGTACGAGATGTACGAGATGGAGGTCACAGATCCTATCAGGTTGTGAGAATGTGGCTGGCCGTCAGATATGTTTATTATAAGTCCACCTCACAGAGCAGGGCTTCTCAAACCTCTCCTCTGGGACCCCCAGCCATTCCATGTATTTTAACTATTCCACAGCTAGCACACATGATTCAACTAACCATCAACCTGTTGACTAGGTGAATCAGGTGAGTTAGTTTAGGACTACAACACAATTATGAAACCCCTGGGGCTCCCAAAGAGAGTTTAGAGAACCACTGTCATAGAGAGTGAGAAGGAACTGACAGATCTGATGGCCTGCAGGGTCCCTTCTCTTTCTGGTTATTTGACAGGTGAAAGATCAGGTCGACTCAGGGGCAGATGCTTTTTATTTCATTAACTCGGTGGGCACACCTCGGGGG
>CM042408.1:2753230-2800730 GCA_023634145.1 Thymallus thymallus | reverse complement strand
ATGCTAATGGTTTGTTTATACTGTGTGTGGAGGGCTGCTGGGTAAATAATCCACCCTGAACACTGGGGACAGACAAGGGCTACCTGGCAAAGGCACAGCTAGAAATTTCCCATCAGGATCAATAAAGTTCCTATGTATCTATTTACCCCTCTATCATCTATATACGCCACTATACCCCACTATCCTCTCTATATACCCCTCTATACCCCACTATACCCCTATATATCCCACTATCCTCTCTATATACCCCTCTATACCCCACTATCCTCTCTATATACCCCTCTATACCCCACTATACCCCTATATACCCCACTATCCTCTCTATATACCCCTCTATACCCCACTATCCTCTCTATATACCCCTCTATACCCCACTATACCCCTATATACCTCACTATCCTCTCTATATACCCCTCTATACCCCACTATCCTCTCTCTATACCCCTCTATACCCCACTATACCCCTTTATACCCCTCTATACCCCTTTATACCCCTCTATCCTCTCTCTATACCCCTCTATCCTCTCTCTATACCCCTTTATCGTCTCTCTACACCCCTCTATACCCCTCTATCCTCTCTCTCTACCCATCTATACCCCTCTATCCTCTCTCTATACCCCTCTATCCTCTCTCTATACTCCTCTATGCCCCTCTATCCTCTCTCTATACCCCTCTATACGCCTCTATACCCCTCTATACTCCTCTATCCTCTCTCTATACCCCTCTATACCCCTCTATACCCCTCTATCCTCTCTCTCTACCCATATATACCCTTCTATCCTCTCTCTATACCCCTCTATCCTCTCTCTATACTCCTCTATACCCCTCTATCCTCTCTCTATACCCCTCTATACTCCTCTATACCCCTTTATACCCCTCTATCCTCTCTCTCTACCCATCTATACCCCTCTATCCTCTCTCTATACCCCTCTATACTCCTCTATACTCCTCTATACCCCTCTATCCTCTCTCTATACCCCTCTATACTCCTCTATACCCCTCTATCCTCTCTCTATACCCCTCTATCCTCTCTCTATACCCCTCTATACCCCTCTATCCCCAGAGTAATGCTACTGTCCCTTAGTGACACCGCCGCTACGACACAAGAATACTAATGGACATCCATCTGTATGGAGACATTTCAATCATGGGGACAGCATTCTCCAAGCTTTTAATGGTTTACTGTGGTTTTAATGAAGGGTTACTGTGGATATGTACTGTCAAAGACATCATTTTTTTTCAGTGCCTCTGAAAACAAAAAAAGGTAGTCAATTAAAATGTGAGACACATCGCTGAATATCCTTAGCACTGTTTAAGAAACACGTTCTAGACCCCAGGGTGAGAGAAAGGGAGAAGGGGAGTGAGAGAAAGGAAGTAGTGAGAGAGAAAACAGGGTGGGGGGGCAAACGCAACACTATTTTGGCATGTGACTCTCCAGCCACTGACGGGAGCTGCAAATTGGTTTCAGCACTCAATTTCTCACCTTAATTAACAACGGTGAAAACTCCTCTTCTCCACCTACAACTTTTACACTCAACTTGCTCCTAGATTAACGAGATGAGCGCTTCTGTTAAACTCTTAGGTGTTAACTCTGAATGTGGAGGTGTTGTGAGCCAAACTGCACCGCTCCCACTAGGAACAGGCGTCAGATCAACAGGATAGAGTGGTATAGAGGGGTATAGAGAGAGTATAGAGGGGTATAGAGGGGTATAGAGAGAGGATAGAGGGGTATAGAAGGGTATAGAGAGAGGATATAGGGGTAAAGAGGGGTATAGAGGGGTATAGAGGAGAATAGAGGAGTATAGAGAGAGGATAGAGGGGTATAGAGAGAGGATAGAGGGGTATAGAGAGAGGATAGAGGGGTATAGAGGTGTATAGAGGGGTATAGAGAGAGGATAGAGAGGTATATAGGGGTATAGAGGGGTATAGAGGAGTATAGAGGGGTATAGAGAGAGGATAGAGGGGTATAGAGAGAGGATAGAGGGGTATAGAGAGAGGATAGAGGGGTATAGAGGGGTATAGAGAGGATAGAGGGGTATAGAGGGGTATAGAGGGGTATAGAGGGGTATAGAGAGAGGATAGAGAGGTATAGAGGGGTATAGAGAGAGGATAGATGGGTATAGAGGGGTATAGAGGGGTATAGAGAGAGGTATAGATGGGTATAGAGAGAGGTATAGAGGGGTATAGATGGGTATAGAGAGAGGATAGAGGGGTATAGAGAGAGGATAGAGTGGTATAGAGTGGTATAGAGAGAGGATAGAGGGGTATAGAGAAATATAGATGGGTATAGAGGGGTATAGAGAGAGGATAGAGGGGTATAGAGGGGTATAGAGAGAGGATAGAGGGGTATAGAGAGAGGATAGAGGGGTATAGAGAGAGGATAGAGGGGTATAGAGGGGTATAGAGGGGTATAGAGAGAGGCTAGAGGGTTATAGAAGGGTATAGAGAGAGGATAGAGGGGTATAGATGGGTATAGAGGGTTATAGAGGGGTATAGAGAGAGGATAGAGAGGTATAGAGGGGTATAGAGGGGTATAGAGAGAGGATATATGGGTATAGAGGGGTATAGAGGGGTATAGAGAGAGGTATAGATGGGTATAGAGAGAGGTATAGAGGGGTATAGATGGGTATAGAGAGAGGATAGAGGGGTATAGAGAGATGATAGAGGGGTATAGAGAGGTATAGAGGGGTATAGATGGGTATAGAGAGAGGATAGAGGGGTATAGAGAGAGGATAGAGGGGTATAGAGAGAGGATAGAGGGGTATAGAGGGGTTTTGAGGGGTATAGATGGGTATAGAGAGAGGATAGAGGGGTATAGAGAGATGATAGAGGGGTATAGAGATGTATAGATGGGTATAGAGGGGTATAGAGAGAGGATAGAGGGGTATAGGGAGAGGATAGAGGGGTATAGAGAGAGGATAGAGGGAGGATAGAGGGGTATAGAGAGAGGATAGAGGGGTATAGAGAGAGGATAGAGGGGTATAGAGAGAGGATAGAGGGGTATAGAGAGAGGATAGAGGGGTATAGAGAGAGGATAGAGGAGAGAGGATAGAGGGGTATAGAGAGAGGATAGAGGGGTATTCACCAAAACCTTGTTTTCCCTTCTGTGTAGTTCTTCACGTTCTTCCTTTCCATGATCTGGCAGAGATCATCATTTTTGTCGGGGTTCCATTGACATCTATTGAAGTTCACATCTGATGAAAGTTCTCCCATAACTGCATAACTAGTGTAATCAAAACAATGGGCGGAATGCAGGATTTTATACCCCTTTCCTCCAGCTCCAACAATCAAAACTTTGTTTAAAGACGAAGGGGAGTATGCTCCGGGATAATATGAAACAACTAGTCAGCAGTATGCTCCGGGATAATATGAAACAACTAGTCAGCAGTATGCTCCGGGATAATATGAAACAACTAGTCAGCAGTATGCTCCGGGATAATATGAAACAACTAGTCAGCAGTATGCTCCGGGATAATATGAAACAACTAGTCAGCAGTATGCTCCGGGATAATATGAAACAACTAGTCAGCAGTATGCTCCGGGATAATATGAAACAACTAGTCAGCAGTATGCTCCGGGATAATATGAAACAACTAGTCAGCAGTATGCTCCGGGATAATATGAAACAACTAGTCAGCAGTATGCTCCGGGATAATATGAAACAACCAGTCAGAAGTATGCTCTGGGATAATATGAAACAGTGCATAGAACATGTAAATTAAGCATCTGCTGCTTGCCATTGGAGTGTTAGAGAGAGAGAGAGAGAGAGAGAGAGAGAGAGAGAGAGAGAGAGAGAGAGAGAGAGAGAGAGAGAGAGAGAGAGAGAGAGAGAGAGAGAGAGAGAGAGAGAGAGAGAGAGAGAGAGGCCGCTGTAGGCAGACCTGGCTCTCAAGAGAAGACAGGCTATTTGCACACTGCCCACAAAATGAGGAGGAAACTGAGATGCACTTCCTAACCTCCTGCCAAATGTATGACCATATTAGATCCACAAATAACTCCCATATCTACTGGGTGAAATACCACAGTGTGCATCACAGCAGCAAGATGTGTGACCTGTTGACACAAGAAAAGGGCAACCAGTGAAGAACGAACACCATTGTAAATACAACCCATATTTATATGTATTTATTTTCCCATACTTTAACTATTTGCACATCATTACAACACTGTATAGATACATAATATGACATTTGAAATGTCTTTATTCTCAGTTTGAACTTCTGTGAGTGTAATGTTTACTGTTAGGGGTATTTAAAGGTCCTCCATATTTTAACATATGTTCCATCAGAACAGGTTCTCTATTTGTTCTCTCTGTTCCTTCCAAGTACCCGTTTTAATTTTCCACTCAGGGATACGTGGCTCCAACTTTAAATAAAGGACTCAAGCCGGTTGACAAGGATGCACACGTACAATAGCTTCTTCTAAATCAAATCAACAAAAAAAACATGTGCATACATATATTTTGCAGATGTTATCACAGGTGCAGTGAAATTTTTATGTTTCTAGTTTCAACAGTGCAATAATACAAAACTATACAAAACAATACCAAACAATATCAAACAACAATAACAATCTACACACAATACCCCATAATGACAATCTACACACAATACCCCATAATGACAATCTACACACAATACCCCATAATGACAATCTACACACAATACCCCATAATGACAATCTACACACAATACCCCATAATGACAATCTACACACAATACCCCATAATGACAATCTACACACAATACCCCACAATAACAATCTACACACAATACCCCATAATGACAAAGTGGAAACAGGTATTCAGACCCTTTGCTATGAGACTCAACATTGAGCTCAGGTTCATCCTGTTTCCATTGATCATCCTTGAGATGTTTCTACAACTTGATTGGAGTCCACCTGTGGTAAATTACATTGATTGGACATGATTTGGAAAGGCACACACCTGTCTATATAAGCTCCCAGTTGACAGTGCATGTCAGAGCAAAACCCACGCCATGAGGTCGAAGGAATTATCCGTAGAGCTCCGAGACAGGATTGTGTCGAGCCACAGATCTGGGGAAGGGTACCAAAAAATGTCTGCAACATTGAAGGTACCAAAATCACAGTGACCTCCATCATTCTTCAATGAAAGATGTTTGGAACCACCAAGGCTCTTCCTAGAGCTGGCCAAACTGAGCAATCGGGGAGAAGGGCCTTGGTTAGGGAGGTGACCAAGAACCTCATGGTAACTCTGACAGAAGTCTAGAGTTCCTCTGTGGAGATGGGACACCTTCTAGAATGACAACCATCTCTGCAACACTCCACCAATCAGGCCTTTATGGTAGAGTGGCCAGATGGAAGCCACTCCTCAGTAAAAGGCACATGACAGCCCGCTTGGAGTTTGCCAAAAGGCAACTAAAGACTCTCAGACCATGAGAAACAAGATTCTCTGGTCTGATGAAAACAAGATTAAACTTTTTGGCCTGAATGCCAAGTGTCACGTCTGGAGGAAATCCCTACGGTGAGTCATAGTGGTGGCAGCATCATGCTGTGGGGGTGTTTTTCAGCGGCATGGACTGGGAGACTAGTCAGGATCGAGGCAAAGATGAACGGAGCAAAGTACAGAGAGATCCTTGATGAAAACCTGCTCCAGAGCTCTCAGGACCTCACACTGGGGCGAAGGTTCACCTTCCAACAGGACAATGACCCTAAGCACACAGCCAAAACAATGCAGGAGTGGATTCGGTACAAGTCTCTGAATGTTTTTTTATTAGCTAATATTTCTAAAAAAAGATTTTTGCTTTGTCATTATGGGTATTGTGTGTAGATTGATGAGGGAAAAAAATGATTGAATCCTTTGCAGAATAAGGCTGTAATTTAACAAAATGTATAAAAAGTCAAGGGTCTAAATACTTTTCGAATTCACTGTAGGATGAGCATTGACTAGAACTGTCACGGCAGACTACACAGCTTTGAACTGTCACGTCAGACCACACGGCTTTAAACTGTCATGTCAGACCACACAGCTTTGAACTATCACGTTAGACCACACAACTCTGAACTGTCATGTCAGACCACACAGCTTTGAACTGTCACGGCAGACCACACAGCTTTGAACTGTCATTGCAGAACACACAGCTTTGAACTGTCATGGCAGAACACACAGCTTTGAACTGTCATGGCAGAACACATAGCTTTGAACTGTCATGGCAGAACACACAGCTTTGAACTTTTATGGCAGAACACACTGCTTTGAACTGTCATGGCAGAACACACTGCTTTGAACTGTCATGGCAGAACACACTGCTTTGAACTGTCATGGCAGAACACACTGCTTTGAACTGTCATGGCAGAACACACTGCTTTGAACTGTCATGGCAGAACACACTGCTTTGAACTGTCATGGCAGATCACACAGGCAGATTTTTCTCTTCATCTTGTTCACTTTTTTATTCTTCAAGTTCAGAAATCAGATATCTGATCTCACATGCTGCTGGTGGTCTGTGTGAGCATGTGATTGTGTATTGCTGCGTGTGTCTGTGTGTCAGCGTGTGGGTGTGTGTGTTTGTACATGCCTGCGTGTGTGTGTAGATTCCAGTCAGACAGAAGTTCTAACCTGACAAAGCCGAATCTATCTCCTTTATCATATCTTCAGATCAGAGATCAGAGTGAGCTATACAGGAAAACCCATCTGATTGTTTAACCTCAGTGGTTTCACAACCAGCTCTGAAACAATGGGAGCTTAGACAGAGACGAGGGAGGCCAAATAACAAACCACAACTATCTGGATAACTTTAGAATGTATTGATCCAGAACTCCCACCTCACAATGGTCTTTACATTAAAATACCATTTCAGGTCTAATGGGTTTCATCTGACAGCCACAGCTACTTCCTCAGAGGGGAATTGCCTTTATGAGACATAATGACCTCACACACTCTGGAGTAAACATCCATGATTTGACTTGATGTCAAGAGAACAAGATTACTTTTTCCATAGTTGTCAATTATGAAGGTGTGGGTTAATCAATTGTGAAAATAGGTCATGCACACTGCAGGTTCTCTCTGAATGTTAATGCTGTACCGTAGGGGGTTTTGTAGCAGACATTGATGTACTGTCTTCAACTGAATGTTTCCATTCACCTAGAGGTGGTGGTGATCTGCCAATCCTGCCTGGTTTGACTTCTGATCCTAACCATATTCATTTTAAAATTAATTTGGTGGTGGTCTAAAATAGCTTTTCATATTCAGCTCTTTACTTTCTGTACAGGATAAGACATTTCTTCTTCTGTCAACTTCGGACATTACCACAGCACAGTAAGACATTGAGTTTGGGTTAGAATGACAGACATTGAGTTTGGGTTAGAATGACAGACATTGAGTTTGGGTTAGAATGACAGACATTGAGTTTGGGTTAGAATGACAGACATTGAGTTTGGGTTAGAATGACAGACATTTGGTGAAAGAGAGAACAAAAGGATAAAAGAAAGAGGAGTGTGAACTGTGAGTCCGTGACCCCTGACCCCTGACCCTTGACCCCACCAGATGAGTTGGAATAGACACCAGATGTGACAGAAGAATTAGTCATGGATGAGAGCGGCATTTGATTAAAATCCTTTCTGCCTTTAAATTCTAACAATGGTTGAATATGATCCGGAGACACAGACAATATTTTGACAATTCAAATGGGTGAAGTCTTACTTAAAACATTGTCTACCCCACCCTACCCTCTCCTCCTCCCCACCCTACCCTCTCCTCCTCCCCACCCTACCCTCTCCTCCTCCCCACCCTACCCTCTCCTCCTCCCCACCCTACCCTCTCCTCCTCCCCACCCTACCCTCTCCTCCTCCCCACCCTACCCTCTCCTCCTCCCCACCCTACCTTCTCCTCCTCCCCACCCTACCCTCTCCTCCTCCCCACCCTACCCTCTCCTCCTCCCCACCCTACCCTCTCCTCCTCCCCACCCTACCCTCTCCTCCTCCCCACCCTACCCTGAAGAAAATCAAGACATCTTAAATAGGAGACATTGGAGATGCAATATTTAATTCTTGATGTTTTTGGTGTCAGGTAATGTTGGTGTGATGGTAAACACTACTAATGGTGAAATGATGTTTTCAACACATTCATGCAACACATCCATGCTGAGTCATAACTGCCTCATAGTGACTAGTGACTTGGCAACAAGTTAAATGCTATTGTAGCATTTTTATGCACTTTTAAATAATAACAATCACATTCCAAAAAAGTTTTGAATAGAATAACAAGTAATTATGTTGTGGTGTCATGAGGTCGTTGAGTATTGGAGTGAGAAGATTAAAATAACAAAGAGTTGTTCTAAGACTGACTCTTTCCCTCCTGATTAGACCATATCAAAGGGTGTGTGTGTGTGTGTTGTTACCACATCTTTCAGCTCAAGCACACCCTCTACGGAGAACCCATGTTACTGTTAGCTCGAGGGGAGAGAAGAGAGCGTGGTGGGGTTAGATAACAGAGGAGAGGACAGGGAGGAATCATTTATCTTTGTGGTAAGTATGCATCTGCTCACTTGGGCTCTCCCTGGTGTCTTGACATTACCATGGACAGCGCTCCATGATCCAATCAAACACCTGCTGATGAGTGCCAGGAGAGGCCGGCTACAAAGTTAAAAACACATGTGCTCCCTGGTTCCTCGCTTCTCCAAATGTGAAACACTTTTGCCTTCCATTCATCACCTGTACTCCCTCTACTCTTCCTCCTCTACTTCTCTCCTCTCCTCTCCTCTCCTCTCCTCTCCTCTCCTCTCCTCTCCTCTCCTCTCCTCCTCTCATCCTCCTCTCCTCCTCCTCCTCTCCACCTCCTCCTCTCATCCCCTCCTCCTACTCTTCCTCCTCCTCTCCACCTCCTCCTTTCATCCCCTCCTCCTACTCTTCCTCCTCCTCTCCACCTCCTCCTCTCCTCTCCTCCTCCTACACTTCCTCCTCCTCTCCACCTCCTCCTCTCCTCTCCTCCTCCTACACTTCCTCCTCCTCTCCTCCTCCTCCTCTCCACCTCCTCCTCTCCTCTCCTCCTCCTACACTTCCTCCTCCTCTCCACCTCCTCCTCTCCTCTCCTCCTCCTACACTTCCTCCTCCTCTCCTCCTCCTCCTCTCCTCCTCCTACTCTTCCTCCTCCTCTCCACCTTCTCCTCTCCTCCTCCTACTCTTCCTCCTCTCCTCCTCCTACTCTTCTTCCTCCTCTCCTCCTCCTCATCTCCTCTCCTCTCTACCTCCTACTCTTCCTCCTCCTCTACTCTTCCTCCTCCTCTCCTCTCCTCCTCACCTCCTCACCTCCTCTCCTCTCCTCTCCTCCTCCTCTCCTCCTCCCTTCTTTCTTCCTGGCAGATAGTTGGAGGTAGCAGTGTGAAAACGTCACTCTGCATGCTATAAATGCACAGGTCTGGGCTTGTTTAACTTCTCCTGCTGTACTCGTTTCACATGCAAACAAAAGAGCCATGCTCTTACATGCTCTATATTTCTCTTTCAGACTATTTAGAATACTCTGGATCAACCGAGGGTTCTGACGCTGCGCTGAAACAGCACGGCCTAACCAGGCACCATTCTGCCATTCATTCCTTCCTGCAGAAGAAGCAGGTTCACATGTTTATGTGAGAATAATATATTACCCCGTGACAGGGGGAGGGTAGAGAGAAAGAGAGTTTTATGTAAACAAATAAATTCTCCATTGGACACGTGGGATATTTGTGCTGTAAGTCCATAATAACACAAATGATGTAATGATGTCACATCCTCTGGAGAGGGTTCACACAAAGGGGATGTCAGAATCTCAAGCTACTTGCCAATTCTAATGGTATACCTGCATGTATCAAACATCCACTGCTCTGCTTTCCTTGTATCTATCTGGAGGAGAGTAGCACCAGCTACATACTGCACATTCATATTGTTCTATCTGGAGGAGAGTAGCACCAGCTACGTACTGTACATTCATATTATTCTATCTGGAGGAGAGTAGCACCAGCTACATACTGTACATTCATATTATTCTATCTGGAGGAGAGTAGCACCATACAGTACATGAATATTATTATATCTGGAGCAGAGTAGCACCATACTGGACATTACAAATATTCTATCTGGAGGAGAGTAGCACCATACTGGGCATGAATATTATTCTATCTGGAGGAGAGTAGCACTATACTGGACATGAATATTATTCCAAATAATTAGCATCAGGAGCGATAAGAGATTGTCTGTCACACATAACACTTGTGTTAATGTAATTTCATTTCTATGTGATACAATTGAATTGCCTTTAAAACCGCATAATCCCACTTGATATGCCCATTACTGTAGTGGCTCTCCAACCTCTCCTCAGGGACCCCCAGACATTTCACTATTTCTTTGTAGCCCTGAACGAGCCCAACTGATTCACTAGTCAAGGGCTTGATGATTAGTTGACAAGTTGAATCAGGTGCTCTAGTTCCGGAATAGAGTTTTGAGAAAGGTTCCATTACTGTATGGTGTTTAGATGTTTGGTGCAGTATTTCATATTTTACTTCTGACCAAGATGTTTGGTGCAGTATTTCATATTTTACTTCTGACCAAGATGCCAAACACGGACAACACAGGGCCAATTGTGCGCCGCCCTATGGGACTCCCAATCGCGGCCTGTTGTGATACAGTCTGGATTCAAACCAGGTTGTCTGTTGTGACGCCTCTTGCACTGAGATGCAGTGGCTTAGACCAATACGCCACTTGGGAAGCTCGTGGGTGCCTTAAGTATAGAGTCTAGATGGAAACGCACCACAACAGAAAGTAATCTGGAAGGGACTGTTATCTGAGTGCACAGGACTGTACAAATAAATAGTTGATTGTGCAGAAGCAGTCTTTAGCAGTGTTGTCTATAGCAGGGTGTCCAAGCAGGCATCTACTGTATTGTTGATTTACTGTTCAGTTTCTCAGTTAGACCTGTGTGTGTGGGCTCTCTAGCAGGGCAACCCTGGTAAACAGGTGGAACACACTATCTAGCAGGGCAACCCTGGTATACAGGTGGAAAACACTATCTAGCAGGGCAACCCTGGTATACAGGTGGAATACACTCTCTAGAAGGGCAACCCTGGTATACAGGTGGAACACACTATCTAGCAGGGCAACCCTGGTATACAGGTGGAATACACTCTCTAGCAGGGCAACCCTGGTATACAGGTGGAATACACTATCTAGCAGGGCAACCCTGGTATACAGGTGGAACACACTATCTAGCAGGGCAACCCTGGTAAACAGGTGGAACACGTTTTCCTGGGACCTTTATGTTATCCATCAGTGTTCCAAGTCCTCACTGTCACCATGTCCTGGCTGAAGTTCATCATGCTTCCATCCCCTGTCCACTCCCATCCCCTGTCCACTCCCATCCCCTGTCCACTCCCATCAACCTGTCCACTCCCATCCCCTGTCCACTCCCATCCCCTGTCCACTCCCATCCCCTGTCCACTCCCATCCCCTGTCCACTCCCATCCCCTGTCCACTCCCATCAACCTGTCCACTCCCATCCCCTGTCCACTCCCATCCCCTGTCCACTCCCATCCCCTGTCCACTCCCATCCCCTGTCCACTCCCAGGTTCGTCTGCAGCCGCAAAATAACACCATGGGGTTTTATGGAAGTCCAAAATGACTATAATCAAATATGCAAGACCCTCATTATGTGGCCACCCTCGTTACCTCTCCCCATAACCTCCTAATGATGGCTCTGAAGTAGGCCATAAAACCAATATTACACTCCCCAAATCAAAGTAATTACACACACACACACACACACACACACACACACACACACACACACACAGACCTACAGATGTCTCGCTGGAGGAAAGGTTTTAAATGCAGAGCTACAGATGTCTCGCTGGAGGAAAGGTTTTAAATGCAGACCTACAGATGTCTCGCTGGAGGAAAGGTTTTAAATGCAGAGCTACAGATGTCTCGCTGGAGGAAAGGTTTTAAATGCAGACCTACAGATGTCTCGCTGGAGGAAAGGTTTTAAATGCAGACCTACAGATGTCTCGCTGGAGGAAAGGTTTTAAATGCAGACCTACAGATGTCTTGCTGGAGGAAAGGTTTTAAATGCAGAGCTACAGATGTCTCGCTGGAGGAAAGGTTTTAAATGCAGAGCTACAGATGTCTCGCTGGAGGAAAGGTTTTAAATGCAGAGCTACAGATGTCTCGCTGGAGGAAAGGTTTTAAATGCAGAGCTACAGATGTCTCGCTGGAGGAAAGGTTTTAAATGCAGAGCTACAGATGTCTCGCTGGAGGAAAGGTTTTAAATGCAGACCTACAGATGTCTCGCTGGAGGGAAGGTTTTAAATGCAGAGCTACAGATGTCTCGCTGGAGGAAAGGTTTTAAATGCAGACCTACAGATGTCTCGCTGGAGGAAAGGTTTTGATCTCTCTCTCCCTCTGCCGTGTCAGAAATCCAGTCAGCATATTGGACATAATTTGAAGATTAAATACTTTCAGTATCTTTTTACCACAACTTTCATCTTTATAAAACATATTTAACCAGATACAATACATTTATAAAAGTAAAACAACAATTATAGAACTTCTTACAATTCTGCAAGTATTAATTTTCATCTGACTGTAGTTTGTGTTGGTAACCAAGGTAAAGGTCTTTAAAAGAGTGAGGGATGGAGTGTGTTCTGTGACAGAGGAGAGGAGAGATGATGGAGGGATGATCAGTGTTCCCCACTCCTCTATTACTTTCATTGAAGTCATTTAATAATTCATTTAATAATTCCCAATACTTTGCTCTGAGATTGTGCTAGCCATACACCCCCTATGCCGTACACACGCTTAAGATACACTTAGCATTCCTCTATGCCACTTAATCTTTCATCTTCTCATCTCTCCCTCATTTCTCTCTCTCTCTGCCTGTCGCAGTCTGTCTCTCCTTTCTCTTTTGTCTGTCAAAACCCCTTTCAATCTGTCTATTTCCTTTCTTTCTGTCTGCTCCCATCTCTTTTTCTCTAATTATCTAGTCTAGTCATTCTCTCTATATATTGTCAGCTCCTCCTCCTCATCCTCCTCCTCCTCCTCCTCCTCTCTCTGTGTTGCTTTCAGTCTTCCCCTCCTCCCTGTCTGTTTATTTTCAACCTGGATCAAGGTTGTCTGAAAGTATAATGTACATACAGTATGGTCCATGTGTGAATTATGTGTGTGAGTACGTGTGTCTCTCCATCCATGTGGTTGTTTGTGTCCTGAAACTGGTGGTGGTGGAAGTGGTGGTGGGGGTCGTGATGGTGAAGGAGGTGGTATGGTGATGTTGGTGGTGGTGAGGAGATGGTAAGGAGGTGGTATGGTGGTGGTAGTGGTAAGGAGGTGGAGGTGGTGGTGATGTGGTGGTGATGGTGATGTGGTGATGGTAGTGGTGAGGGGGTGGTAGTGGTTGATGATGACGTGTCGATGGCGGTGGTGATGTGGTGGTGGTGATGTGGTGGTGATGTGGTGATGTGGTGGTGATGTGGTGATGGTTGTGGTGATGTGGTGATGGTAGTGGTGATGTGGTGGTGGTGATGTGGTGGTGATGTGGTGGTGATGTGGTGATGGTAGTTGTGATGTGGTGGTGGTGATGTGGTGGTGATGTGGTGATGGTAGTGGTGATGTGGTGGTGGTGATGTGGTGGTGATGTGGTGATGGTAGTTGTGAGGTGGTGGTGGTGATGTAGTGAAGTGGTGGTGGTAGTAATGTTAAGGTGGTGATGGTGGAGGAGGTGGTATGGTGGTGGTGGAGGTGGTAGTGGTGAGGAGGTGGAGGTGGTGGTGTTGTGGTGGTGGTGATGTGGTGTTGATAGTGGTGAGGTGGTGGTGGTGATGGTGATGTGGTGGTGGTGGTGATGTGGTGGTGATGGTGATGTGGTGATGATAGTGGTGAGGTGGTGGTGGTGATGGTAGTGGTGAGGGGGTGGTGGTGATGTGGTGGTGATGTGGTGATGGTAGTTGTGACGTGGTGGTAGTGATGTGGTGGTGATGTGGTGATGGTAGTGGTGATGGGGTGGTGGTGATGTGGTGGTAGTGGTGATGGTGATGGTGATGTGGTGGTGGTGGTGGTTGTGTGGCGGTGGTGATGGTAGTGGTGAGGGGGTGGTAGTGGTTGATGATGACGTGTCGATGGCGGTGGTAGTGGTGATGATGTGGTGGTGATGTGGTGATGGTAGTTGTGAGGTGGTGGTGGTGATGATGTAGTGAAGTGGTGGTGGTGATGTGGTGGTGGTGGTAGTGGTGATGTGGTGGTATGGTGGGGGTGGTGTGTCTGTTTCTGTGTCTCTCTCTCTCTCCCTCTCCCTCTCTCCCTCTCTCTCTCTCCCTCTCTCTCTCTCTCTCTCTCTCTCTCTCTCCCTCTCTCCCTATCCCTCTCTCTCTCTCTCCCTATCCCTCTCTCCCTCTCTCTCTCTCCCTCTCTCTCTCCCTCTCTCCCTCTCTCCCTCTCTCTCTCTCTCTCTCTCTCTCTCTCTCCCCCTCTCTCTCTCTCTCTCCCTATCTCTCTCTCTCTCTCTCCCTCTCTCCCTATCCCTCCCTCTCCCTCTCTCTCTCTCCCTCTCTCCCTCTCTCCCTATCCCTCTCTCTCTCTCGCTCTCTCTCTCTCTCCCTCTCTCTCTCTCCCTATCCCTCTCTCTCTCTCTCCCTATCCCTCTCTCTCTCTCTCCCTATCCCTCTCTCTCTCTCTCCCTCTCCCTCTCTCCCTCTCTCTCTCTCTCTCAAAAATCTGTGGTTCTGCCCCTGAACAAGGCAGTTAACCCACTGTTCCTAGGCCGTCATTGTAAAAAATAATTTGTTCTTAACTGACTCGCCTAGTAAAATAAAGGTTCAATAAATAATTACTCTCTCTCTATCTCTCTCCCTATCCTGTGTCTGAACCCCTGTCTGTGTCTGAACACCTGTCTTTGTCTGAACCCCTGTCTGTGTCTGAACCCCTGTCTGAGTCTGAACCCCTGTCTGTGTCTGAACCCCTGTCTGTGTCTGAACCCCTGTCTGAGTCTGAACCCCTGTCTGTGTCTGGTCAAAAGTATTGCATTAGGCACTGAGTGTACAAAACATTAAGAACACCTTCCTTAGATTAAGTTGCACCACCAAAAATCTCAATTCATCAGGGCATGGGCTTTCAAGTTGTTGAAAGCGATCCACCGGGATGCTGGCCCAATGCTTCCCACAGTGGTGGGTGGACCATTCTTGATAAACACTGTTGAGCGCCCAGCATTTTGCAGTTCTTGACATGGCACACATACACAAGTCTCAATTCTCTCAAGGCTTAAAAATCCTTCTTTAACCTGTCTCTGTCTTCATCTACACTGATTGAAGTGGATTTATCAAGTGACATCAATACGGGATCATAGCTTTCACCTGGATTCACCTGGTCAGTCTATGTCATGGGAAGAGCATGTTTTGTACACTCTGTGTATAGTGCACATGCCATTCCAGATGCACCCCTGTAACTGTACTGCTTCTGCTAAATGAAAGGAGCAGTAGAAGACAGAGAAGACAGAGAAGACAGAGAGGACAGAGAGGACAGAGAGGACAGAGAGGACAGAGAAGACAGAGAAGACAGAGGGGACAGAGAGGACAGAGAGGACAGAGAAGACAGAGAAGACAGAGGGGACAGAGGGGACAGAGAGGACAGAGAGGACAGAGAGGACAGAGAAGAAAGAGAGGACAGAGATACAGAGAAGACAGAGAGGACAGAGAAGACAGAGAAGACAGAGAGGACAGAGAGGACAGAGAGGACAGAGAGGACAGAGAAGACAGAGAGGACAGAGAGGACAGAGAAGACAGATAGGACAGAGAAGACAGAGAGGACAGCGAGACAGAGAAGACAGAGAGGATAGAGAAGACAGAGAGGACAGAGAAGACAGAGAGGACAGAGAGGACAGAGAGGACAGAGAGGACAGAGAGGACAGAGAGGACAGAGAAGACAGAGAGGACAGAGAGACAGAGAAGACAGAGAGGACAGAGAAGACACATAGGACAGAGAGGACAGAGAGGACAGAGACATCCTCCGTGTGAGACAAGACGTAATGGGGATGGTTCACACTAGTCTTGTTGTGGCTTTTCAGGTGTAAAAAGAGACACAATTGACACTTTGATAACTGATTTGATCTGTGGTGACTTCATCAGCAAGTCTAGTCAGGAACAGAAACTATGTGCAACAATGAGAACGATATGAATTTATCTTTACGCATCACTGCTTAAAACCAGAGAGACAGAGATGGATACTAACTCCTCCTCCCAGTGTGTAAACAGAACCTTTAGAACTCACAGAGCCAAACTTCCCCCTGGTTCCAAAATAGACACATGAAATAAAGCGCTCGTCTGTCTTATGGGAACACACCTATCCTCTGTTCTCCTCCCTCCCAGAACTCTCAAAGCAGAATCCACTCAGATTGGTTTGAGAAGAGAGCGAGAGAGCGAGAGAGCGAGAGAGCGAGAGAGCGAGAGACTACTGAGGCACCAAGATCTTTTCAACAGACTATGTCAGACCTGGGCTCTGACGATAAATCTCAGTAAGATAACAAAAATAATGGTGTTCCAAAAAATGTCCAGTTGCCAGGACCACAAATACAATTTCCATCTAGACACACAAAGAGCACACAAAAATGATACCTACCTCAGCACCACAGGTAACTTCAACAAACCTGTGAATGATCTAAGAGACTAGGCAAGAAGGGCCTTCTGGAAATAAAACTTATCGAACTCATTGAACTCATTGGTTGTGAGGTCTGGTGTCACAAAACAAGCACTGACTAAATGGGAAGTAAACAAAAATAAAAATCCTCCGTGTGCAACGTAGATATATAGATAGATAGATAGATAGATAGATAGATAGATAGATAGATAGATAGATAGATAGATAGATAGATAGATAGATAGATAGATAGATAGATAGATAGATAGATAGATAGATAGATAGATAGATAGATAGATAGATAGATAGATAGATAGATAGATAGATAGATAGATAGATAGATAGATAGATAGATAGATAGATAGATAGATAGATAGATAGATAGATAGATAGATTATTGATCCCCGAGGGGAAATTACTTTGTCAAGCAGCAACGAAAAACACAAGGCAGGTGAAAAATGCCAGAACGAAATACTGTACAAAAAAGACAGATACACGATACACAATACATAGAAGAAACAGTAGCACTCCATAATCCTGAACTATTATATTTCAGCTGTTGCAAAAAAAACTAATGACAAACATACTAAAACAACAATGAACGCACGAACAACGGGAGCTGCTTAACAGGTGACCACACAGGGCGGAGCCAAGACTCTAATGAGGAAGTGATTACCTAAAAGGAAGTGATTCCCAAACCTTCCATAACAAAGCCATTACCTACAGAGTGAACCTGGAGAAAAGTAGACAGAAAGAGAGCGAGAGACAGAAAGAGAGTGAGAGACAGAGAGCGATAGACAGAGAGAGAGATAGAGAGAGAGAGAGAGAGAGAGAGAGACATCGAGAGACATAGCTAGACAGACAGACAGACAGACAGACAGAGAGAGAGACAGCGAGAGACATAGAGAGAGAGAGAGAGAGAGAGAGAGAGAGAGAGAGAGAGAGAGAGAGAGAGAGAGAGAGAGAGAGAGAGAGAGAGAGACAGAGACAGACAGAAGCATGCTATGTTGCTGCCAGCCACAAGTTGAGGGACAGTGCCTGACATATTTAATGCCTTTTTTTCCTATGTTGTTATTTTGTTCTTTGATGTAATTATATTTTAAAATATGTGTATATATATATATATATATATAAATATATATAAAAAAATAAATAAAAAATAATAATAATAATTTGATGTATGATACTTTGGCAATATGTACATTGTTGCGTCATGCCAACAAAGTGAATTTAATTGAATTGACAGCAAGATACATATATAAAGAGAGAGAGAGAGCGAGAGACAGAAAGAGAGTGAGAGACAGAGAGCGAGAGACAGAGAGACATAGAGCGAGAGACAGAGAGAGAGACAGAGACAGAGATAGAGAGACATAGAGAGAGAGAGTGAGAGACATAGAGAGAGATAGAGAGAGAGACGTAGAGAGAGAGAGAGAGAGAGAGAGAGAGAGAGAGAGAGACCCCAATAACTACAGTGGGATATGCGTCAACAGCAATCCTCTGCATTATCAGTAACAGCAGACTAGTTCATTTCCTCAGTGGAAACAACGTACTGAGCAAATGTCAATTTTTTTTTTTTTACCAAATAACAGACCACATATTCACCCTGCACAATGTAATTGACAAACAAACAAATCAAAACAAAGGCAAGTCTTCTCTTTGTGAGATTTAGGGTTTTCATTTTGTTCCAGAGTTTTCTTTCTAATGTGTTGTATTGCTGTTCTTGTGTTTGTGTTCGTTTGCCATGATGAGTTTCACCTGGTAGCTTGCTGCCACCCCCATTTCTGTTTTGTGAGGTATTGTTTGTTTTGTACGCTTTACTGAGCCTGTATCGTTTTGTCTAGTATCTTTCTGGATTTCTTTAACCTATTGCCTGCCTTTGGATTTCGATTTTTGCCTAGCCCTTTTGTACCGCTGCCTATTCATGTTTTCAAAGTTTTTTATATTCTTGTCGAACTAATTATTAAACCTGCTGCGCACTGCACTTGAATCCATTCCTGGTCTGAAAGCGTATTCATTACAGAATACCTCACCCAACATAATCATGGATTCAGCAGAGCTGCAGCAGCGACTAAACCAGCAGGAAGAACGCTGGGAAGAATTGTGCCACCACCTTCGTCAGCTCGCTGCTCCTCAAACGGTAACCCGGTAACCCGGCTGAGCTCCCTACTAAATATGATGGTTCCTCAGGAGGATTTTTAATGCAGTGTTGTTTGTATTTGGACCACCGCTCTGAGAACTTCCATACGGATAAAGACAAGGTTGCCTTTATGGTTACCCTGCTTACCGGAAAGGCCCTGGGATGGGCCACAGCCCTTTGGACCGCTCAGATTCCCGAGTATTCTTCCGAAGCTCAGTTCCTCACACATTTTAAGGAGGTCTTTGACCATACATCCTCTGGCCACCATAGCGGGGATCTCCTATGTGAGTTACAACAAGGTCTGCGCTCCGCCTCCGATTACACACTTGAATTCCGCACCCTAGCAGCTGGCAGTGGATGGAGTGAGCCTGACTCATGACTATCTACCGGAGAGGGCTGAACCGAGACCTACAGGCTGAACTAGCGTGCCGAGGAGATGTCACCGAGTCACTGAGTCACCGGCGCCCACACTACTGTATTCTACTCTACCTTACTGTATTTTACTCTACTGTATTCTACTCTACCCTACTGTATTTTACTCTACTCTACTGTATTCTACTCTACTCTACTCTACTCTACTGTATTCTACTCTACTCTGCTCTACTCTGCTCTACTCTGCTCTACTCTACTGTATTCTACTCTACCCTACTGTATTTTACTCTACTCTACTGTATTCTACTCTACTCTACTGTATTCTACTCTACTCTGCTCTACTCTGCTCTACTCTACTGTATTCTACTGTACTGTATTCTACTCTACCCTACTGTATTTTACTCTACTCTACTGTATTCTACTCTACTCTGCTCTACTCTGCTGTATTTTACTCTACTCTGCTCTACTCTGCTCTACTCTACTGTATTCTACTCTACTCTACTGTATTCTACTCTACTCTGCTCTACTCTGCTCTACTCTACTGTATTCTACTAAAAAAATACTGTCCTCTGAGGAAATATTTACATCTGGGGGTAGGGTAGGGGGTTCTTGATAACCCCCCCTCCCTCCCTCCCCCGGCCGGGCCTCCTTAACCCAACACTTCCCTGGCAGGTTGGGGTCATGGGGTATCAGGGAGGAGGAGGAAAAGCACAGGCTTCGAGGCTGGACACGGCGGGGCGTGTGCCGGGTAGATCACGTTATCTGTGGACCAGGAAGTGCAACAGCTAATGGGGATCTTAATCCCAGTCATAGAGTGTGTCATCGCTGTTCATCAGGTGACCTGATCATGTAAGCATGTTTACAACGTTTATGTAAAACACAACACATACAGTGGTCATACAGATTACGAAGGGACACATTCAACCCTCATGTAACCTTCTAACATAACCTTCTCATATAACCTTTTCATGTAATCTTCTCATGTAACCTTCGAAAGTCTCTGGCTGGCATTTGAACCCTCATGTAACCTTCTTAAGTCTCTGGCTGCCATTTCAACCCTCATGTAACCTTCTTAAGTCTCTGGCTGCCATATCAACCCTCATGTAACCTTCTTAAGTCTCTGGCTGCCATTTCAGAAATCTAATTTTAGTAATCAAGATAAAACATTTTGTAGCCATTTGCTAGAGTGGACTTCATCAATATTCAGGGCATGACTTGGCATGTGTGATTGCTAGACTGATATAATGTATTGTTGAAACCCGTTGGGCAGGTTGCAGGGAGCTCCAGAGATAAAGCTAAGAGAATAAAGCTAATCAGTGTTAGAGCTGTGGGGACGTGATATGACATCTCTAACCTGTGGTTACTTTAATTAGACCCTGTAATTAGTCCTCGAGGAGTTAAACATAGAAAACTGCAAAGCCTTCCCTGTGGGACAGAATGTTCACCACTGTGGTCTGACTGCAACATCACCAAGACCATGTCAGATACACACACACACACACACACACACACACTTAAAGTAAAACATGGAGCCTTTCAGTCTCAATGAACTGTAGGAGGGCAGGCATGGGACTTCAGAGGCCACAGTTCTCATGTACGCTTCAATGACAATCCCAATATGGAATCTAAACTTTGTCAAGACAATCAAACGCCACTCTCCTCCAGGGACTTATAGTACATATGGTACTCTGTTTATCAAGAACAGGACAGTAAATATTTACTCAAAATGATCATGTAAGCACAAACATTAATGCCATGAACCACTGTCATGTTTGTGTACGTTGCAGAGAAATGAAGTAAGGAATGCGAGCCGGTCATGTGATGTGTGTGTTAAGCAGTTCATGTGTTGCCTGAGGACGGAACGGGGCATGTGACCTGCCTCAGGGCCTTCTGGGTAGTCGGGTATGACATGTGACTGGGCGACTCTTTTATCCGTAACACACACACACGAGCATACACACAAATGCACACACACACACGAGCATACACACACATGCACACACATACACACTCTCTGGACTAGCAGTCCCACCCTGCCATGGGAGTGACAGTATGGAAGTCTTCCAACTATGCATCATAGTCATTACACACACACATTACTGTCACACAGGGACTGAACTGGGGAGGGCTGACACACATTACTGTCACACAGAGACTGAACTGGGGAGGGCTGACACACATTACTGTCACACAGAGACTGAACTGGGGAGTGCTGACACACATTACTGTCACACAGAGACTGAACTGGGGAGTGCTGACACACATTACTGTCACACAGAGACTGAACTGGGGAGGGCTGACACACATTACTGTCACACAGGAACTGAACGGGGAGCGCTGACACACATTACTGTCACACAGGAACTGAACGGGGAGCGCTGACACACATTACTGTCACACAGAGACTGAACGGGGAGCACTGACACACATTACTGTCACACAGAGACTGAACGGGGAGCGCTGACACACATTACTGTCACACAGAGACTGAACGGGGAGCACTGACACACATTACTGTCACACAGAGACTGAACGGGGAGCTCTGACACACATTACTGTCAGACAGAGACTGAACGGGGAGCGCTGACACACATTACTGTCACACAGGAACTGAACGGGGAGCGCTGACACACATTACTGTCACACAGAGACTGAACGGGGAGCGCTGACACACATTACTGTCACACAGAGACTGAACGGGGAGCGCTGACACACATTACTGTCACACAGAGACTGAACGGGGAGCACTGACACACATTACTGTCACACAGAGACTGAACGGGGAGCTCTGACACACATTACTGTCAGACAGAGACTGAACGGGGAGCACTGACACACACATTACTGTCACACAGGAACTGAACAGGGAGCGCTGACACACATTACTGTCACACAGAGACTGAACGGGGAGCGCTGAGACACATTACTGTCAGACAGAGACTGAACGGGGAGCGCTGAGAGAGAGAGAGAAAGTGCAGAGAAGGAGATGAACAATAAAGGAAATGGGTTGGACAGAACAGAGAAGCAGTCATTCATTTTGTTCAAGTCACGTTAGTTTGGGTTCTTTTGACTGAATTGTAGTTGCGGATTTCTATGATATTATTAATTTAACTCAGTTATTGTAACATTTCTGTCAGTAACTCATTTATACGTTTCGTGAGTGAAGCTTGTGTGCTTGAGGCACTTAGGGGTGATGAGAGAACAACTGCATGTACTCTGTGAAGGAAGAGAAGGATAGAGGGGATATGATGAGAGAACAACTGCATGTACTCTGTGAAGGAAGAGAAGGATAGAGGGGATATGATGAGAGAACAACTGCATGTACTCTATGAGGGAAGAGAAGGATAGAGGGGATATGACGAGAGAACAACCTGCAAACAGAGACACAGAGGTGTGGGACAAAAGCCCCCACGGCCAAGCAGCAGTACAATCAGACCTCGACTCAGAGTCTCTACTCTCAACACAATATAAAGTAGTCACTTTGGCACAGGAAGAAGAGAATAGAAAGGGAGAGAAAGGGTGACTTTATCGATCCTTATGAAGAACATCTCAGAGTAAAAGCACTAAAGACGTGGGGAAAAATGACCTATAAACTGCACTTTTGGTTGTGATGAAAGGCTACATGTGAGAGGGACAAAACACATTACTTCTCAGCTTTCTCTCTCTTCCTGCACCACCATAATCACAGCTTCCATGGTAAACTACCATGCGATTTCTCCAGTCTGGTACATGCGATTTCTCCGGTCTGGTACATGCGATTTCTCCAGTCTGGTACAAGCGATTTCTCCGGTCTGGTACAAGCAATTTCTCCAGTCTGGTACAAGCGATTTCTCCGGTCTGGTACAAGCAATTTCTCCAGTCTGGTACATGCGATTTCTCCGATCTGGTACATGCGATTTCTCCAGTCTGGTACAAGCGATTTCTCCGGTCTGGTACAAGCGATTTCTCCGGTCTGGTACATGCGATTTCTCCGGTCTGGTACATGCGATTTCTCCAGTCTGGTACATGCGATTTCTCCGGTCTGGTACATGCGATTTCTCCGGTCTGGTACATGCGATTTCTCCAGTCTGGTACATGTGATTTCTCCGGTCTGGTACATGCGATTTCTCCGGTCTGGTACATGCGATTTCTCCGGTCTGGTACATGCGATTTCTCCGGTCTGGTACATGCGATTTCTCCGGTCTGGTACATGCGATTTCTCCGGTCTGGTACATGCGATTTCTCCGGTCTGGTACATGCGATTTCTCCGGTCTGGTACATGCGATTTCTCCGGTCTGGTACATGCGATTTCTCCAGTCTGGTACATGCGATTTCTCCAGTCTGGTACATGCGATTTCTCCAGTCTGGTACATGCGATTTCTCCGGTCTGGTACATGCATTGCTTGGACAATGGAACATGCGTAATGATTGTAACCAAGATGTAACATGGCAACCTCGTAAGTTGCTAGGGACAATTACCCCAAATGTGCTATGATTTTGAAATTGTACCTTTGATTTATAATATTTAATGAATGTGAACTACACAGTATTCATATTCATAAAAGTATCTACGTAACGATAGTGAAACTTTGCAGTTTTGTTTCCTGGGTCACAGAATGCCTTTTCTGAAGCCTTTTTTGGTGGGTGGCCCTTGGATTGTGGTAGAAAAGGCAACATGCATTGTTACACTAGAGAATCATCCGTGTGAAATACTTAGTTTTTGGTAATATATTTTGTAATACCTATTCATTGAGTTCCAATATCTCCCCATACTGTTAATCTTTGATATAACAACACACAGCTGCCTTGATTCTCCTGCATCCCTCCTCAGCCCTGAAGAACTAAGATAAATCCCTCTCAAGTCCAATTTAATCCTGTGATTCAGAGTAGTGATCACCAATAACACACCTGAGGCTAAACTGAGGAGAGGCCAAGCCAAACCGAGAGCTTGTGTAGACAGTGTTTCCCAATGCTGACTGAGGTGGATGACTGAAGGAGATCATCAATCTACATGGCCTGGCTTGGCTACACTGACTGGAAACAGGCAAACGGGACATTGCTAATTGGAAAACATTTACTGTTGATACTGTCCTCTGCCTTGCACTCATTTCTGTGTGGGTAGAGAGAGAGAGAGAGAGAGAGAGAGAGAGAGAGAGAGAGAGAGAGAGAGAGAGAGAGAGAGAGAGAGAGAAAGAGAGAATGAAAGAGAGAAAGAGAGAATGAAAGAGAGAAAGTGTGCATGTCCTTATCTAAGGAATTGGAGGGTGACTGTATTGTCATTCCCTTTGTGATTGCCACGGCTTGTTTTGTTAGTGGCTCGGTCCGTGAATGAATTATCAAGCGGCATCATCTCACAATCACCTCCCCCTAAAAAGAGTATGATCTATGTAAACAAAAGAACAACATTTCACACCTTCACTTTGACAGGAGAGAAAAAAACAACAACTGAAGCACATAATTTTCACAGACTGCCATGATGGAGGCGAGATTATGGAACAATGATGTCTTGTTCTTCAGTGAACACAGCGACACAGACCACGATACTGGAAAGAGCGTCAGACCACCTACCATCCATCCACCTTCCTGGATAGTAAACAATAGAAATTCCAACATAATGTTATGACAGCATTTTGACAACGTCAGGGCATTTTACCAGCATACAACACAGTGTGAGAACAGTCTGGGAGAGCCATGGTCAGAGGTCGGGGATACTTATCAAAACTCCTCTCTACCAGGCATCTGCCAAGGGAGTTTCTCCTTTTGTTTGGGATTGCATTCACTCTGGGGATGTTGGTGTTTTGTTTAACCAGGCAGGCAGTTCTGTTTGGCTTGTCTTGGCTGTCTGAAGACCAGTCCATCTATCTGACACTTCGATGTTACCCTGAATGACACCCTATCTTTGCCAATAAGTATTTGTGTTGAGGCCATTCCATGGTAAGGAATGAGAGTGTCAAACGTTCTGATTGAAGTGTAATGACAAATTGGCACCATTTGGAGAGTTTGGCTGGCTGTCACTATGGATAGTGTTCAGAAGTTGGAGTCCCCCTCTCTCACTCTCTCTCTCCCCCTCCCCCTCTCTCACTCTCTCTCTCCTCTCCCCCTCTCCCACTCTCTCTCTCTCACTCTCTCTCTCCCCTCCCCCTCTCTCACTCTCACTCTCTCTCTCCCCTTCCCCTCTCCCACTCTCTCTCTCCCCCTCTCCCACTCTCTCACTCTCTCTCTCCCCTCCCCCTCTCTCACTCTCTCTCTCCCCCTCTCCCACTCTCTCTCTCTCCCCTCCCCCTCTCTCACTCTCTCTCCCCTCCACCTCTCCCACTCTCTCTCTCCCCCCTCACTCATTATCTCTCGCTCCCTCCCCCTCTCTCAATCTCTCTCTCTCTCGCTCTCTCTCTCACTCCCCGCTCCTCTCTCACTCTCTCGCTCACACTCTCTCTCCCCCTCTCTCAATCTCTCTCTCTCACTCTCTCTCTCCCCCCCTCTCTCAGTCTCTCCCTTGCTCTCTGTCCCTCTGTGTTGTGTTAATTTCAGTTAATTGTGGCCTAGCTACCCGGTTGGCAGGGAGATGCCATACCAGTGGAAGGCCTACTGGCTGCCTGGAGGGAGGAAGAGCTATCTTAGCTATCTGCAGCAGGAGAGCCTGTTTCAACACAGTATTATTCATCCGCTAGCACAGCCGACAGCGCTACGCACGGAAACTTACGATGCTGAATTACATCTCACTCACCCAGCCGCTGCACCTCCTTGTCCTCACCCGTCACATCACACAAGGTGACTTTCAGCTTCCTCCGGCGCTGCCATCGGCTTTTTATGCTGCGGTATCTCTGCGATATAAAAGCCTGCTTGCTATCGTGACTAAGATTGATTGATACTGTAACAGGCTTAGCTACTTTATGCCTATGTCACATCACTCATATCTTGACCACTGTTATCAGAACCTTTGCCAGAGTATTTCTTTAGTGATTACGACAGCATATGAAATTCTACCACTACAATCTTAGAAAAAAAGGTGCTATCTAGAACCCAAAAGGGTTCTTCTGCTGTCCCCATAGAATAACCCTTTAAAGAACCATTTTTGGTTCTAGGTAGAACCCTTCCGGTTCCAGGTAGAACTCTTTTGGGTTCCATGTAGAACAGAGGGTTCTACAGTACATGGAACTTAAAAGCGTTCTAGCTGGAACCACAAAGGGTTATCCTGTGGGGATAGTCGAAGAACCCTTTTGGAACTCTTTTTCAGCAGTGTGTCACCAACGCCATCATACTACTTCTGTTTACTGTGTCTAACACCACCTTCACTAATTACAATTAGTACAATACTAGTCACCTCTGTGCCCCTTAATCAGACTGTCATCCATGACCTGTAGAAGAGGAGGTGAAACTCGTTTGAAGGCCAGGTCTTGTCTTATCTCTTCACAGAAAACCCAAATTCACAATATTCTCAGTCATAGAAAAACAAACGCTACGTTGGAGAATAATAAAAGGAGGCCTTAGTTAATAATCTAGGTGACAGATCAGGAACTACCTCCACCATACACCCACCTAGTGTCTTGTCAAACATCTACAGGACTATTGTGAGTCTCTACAATAAGCTCTATAGTCTTTCCCTCAGAGGCGTGACTCCGAGGATGTAATCAGAACGGGGATCTCACGCTGGCTGCTGCTACACCTTACACATCACAATGCTGCTTATTATTCAGCTCCTATAACTGTCTTCTGTGACTCCATTAATCACTCTGCCTGCTGTGACTCCAATAATAATTCTGTTTGCTGTGACTCCATGAATTATTCTGCTTGCTGTGAATCCATTGATCACTCTGCCTGCTGTGACTTCATGAATCACTCTGCCTGCTGTGACTCCATTAATCACTCTGCCTGCTGTGACTCCATTAATCACTCTGTCTGCTGTGACTCCATTAATCATTCTGCCTGCTGTGACTTCATTAATCACTCTGCCTGCTGTGACTTCATGAATCACTCTGCCTGCTGTGACTTCATGAATCACTCTGCCTGCAGTGACTCCATGAATCAGTCTGCCTGCTGTGACTTCATTAATCAGTCTGCCTGCTGTGACTCCAATAATCAATTTGCCTGCTGTGGCTCCATTAATCATTTTGCCTGCTGTGACTCCATTAATCACTCTGTCTGCTGTGACTCCAATAATAATTTTGCCTGCTGTGACTCCATGAATCATTTTGCCTGCTGTGACTCCATGAATCATTTTGCCTGCTGTGACTCCATGAATCATTTTGCCTGCTGTGACTCCATTAATCATTCTGCTTGCTGTGACTCAATTGATCAATCTGCCTGCAGGGACTCAATTAATTACTCTGCCTGCTGTGACTCCATTAATCATTTTGCCTGCTGTGGCTCCATCAATCATTTTGCCTGCTGTTGCTCCATCAATCATTTTGCCTGCTGTGACTCCATTAATCAGTTTGCCTGCTGTGACTCCATTATTCACTCTGTCTGCTGTGACTCCATTAATCACTTTGCCTGATGTGACTCCATTAATCACTCTGCCTGCTGTGACTCCATTAATCACTCTGCCTGCTGTGACTCCATTAATCAGTTTGCCTGCTGTGACTCCATTAATCACTTTGCCTGCTGTGACTCCATGAATCATTTTGCATGCTGTGACTCCATGAATCATTTTGCCTGCTGTGACTCCATGAATCATTTTGACTGCTGTGACTCCATTAATCATTCTGCTTGCTGTGACTCAATTGATCAATCTGCCTGCAGGGACTCAATTAATTACTCTGCCTGCTGTGACTCCATTAATCATTTTGCCTGCTGTGGCTCCATCAATCATTTTGCCTGCTGTGGCTCCATCAATCATTTCGCCTGCTGTGACTCCATTAATCAGTTTGCCTGCTGTGACTCCATTAATCACTCTGTCTGCTGTGACTCCATTAATCACTTTGCCTGATGTGACTCCATTAATCACTCTGCCTGCTGTGACTCCATTAATCACTCTGCCTGCTGTGACTCCATTAATCACTTTGCCTGCTGTGACTCCATTAATCACTTTGCCTGCTATGACTCCATTAATCAGTTTGCCTGCTGTGACTCCATTAATCACTTTGCCTGCTGTGACTCCATTAATCACTTTGCCTGCTGTGACTCCATTAATCACTTTGCCTGCTGTGACTCCATCAATCATTCTGCCTGCTGTGACTCCATCAATCACTCTGCCTTTAGGTACTCCATTAATCATTATACGTGCTGTGACTCCATTAATCATTCTTTCTGATGTGACTCCATGAATTATTTTGCTTTCTGTGACTCCATTAATCAATCTGCCTGCTGTGACTCCATTAATCACTCTGCCTGCTGTGACTCCATTAATCACTCTGCCTGCTGTGACTCCATTAATCAGTCTGCCTGCTGTGACTCCATTACCCCTGATGAATAATGGTCTAGAATAAATACTAACCCAAATGTGAGGAAGAGAAGGTAAGAGTCATAAATACTAACCAGTCTATCATATTAATCTGCTATGACAAGTGAGGCGATTCAGAATGCTTTGTTTAGCACTAAAAGCACTTGTACAATCAAATATTTTTGGATACCTCGACAGCAATTTTGCGATAACAAGTTTAGAGGGAGGAGAGGGGAAACAGTGTGTTTTCAATGCCTGATTAGATTGACAGTAGTTTCTCCTTGTGTGATGCTGCCAGCACAGAATGCTTCGCTTGGCAACGGGAGTAGGCAGAGTTATTCACGAGCGAGCAGACTACCCACAGACAGACCATCTGCACTTCAGGTACAGTGTACTCTCATGATCTCTCAGAGAGAGAGCTAGCACAAAGGAGAGAAAATCATGGCCTGAATTTATGAGGCTGGAACCTAGTATTTAACTCTTAATTTCTCTTTCTGACACTTTGAATGAGACAGGATTTCGCCAGTGGCTTTGTGGTTGTGTAGAAGATAAGCTCATCTGTAAATTGTGCTGAGTATTTAAGCCATTGAGTTAATGAACCAATGAGCACCATGTTAGGAGTTGTTTACTGTACTGTGTTTGCCTGTTGATATGGACTCCACTGCTCAATGTGTACCCCAAAAAAAACATAATAACTGATTGACAAAACGTGATTTACATCACAATGGATACATTTTTCCACTGGCATAAATGCTGACCGGAGAAAACAACAGAAAAACAGTTCCCACCACTGTGCTATCTCAAAGACAGGAAGAGAGAGGTGATTATGTCACAACGGAACGTCACCAGGTCGGTCTGAATGATTATGAAGAGGGGTTTTGTTTGTCTTTCTCATGGAAACAATGTCAGTCAAATGAGAAACGAATCCCTTGTCGTAGGAGGACTGTTCTCAGTGCAGTGACATGCAGGTTCAACCAAACCAAATTGCTTTTAATTTCACGCCAACGTGAAGCGTACAGTTTTACGTTGAGCAGACCTTTGGAGCATACCTCAGAACAGACCTGTTTTAATCTTTGTGCCAGATGTCTTAATTCCACAAAACAAGACTTCTGTTTGTATTGCTGTCATTACAATGAACTCCTGGAATCACAACTGTCTGTCTCCCATCTCTCTCTCTATTCCTCCCTCTCATCTCTCATTCCAACACATCTTGGCATCTCCCAGGCTTCTTTCTCCTTTAGCCTCTCCCTCTCTCGTTCTCCTCCTGAATAAATGGAGGAGAACGAGAGATGCCCCCCCCCTTTTTCTTCGTATCTCTCTATTGGAAAGTATATTATTCTGCACTGGAATGTCAGGGATGGTCTGTGTCATCTGTCCCTGATGTTATGTGACTGTCTCACCCCCCCTCCACCCCTTCTGTCCTCCCTCCCTCTCTCTCTGTCTCTCTCTCCTTCTCCCACCTTTTCCTGACGAGTCATGGGTACACTTCAGCAGAGGCTGCCACGGCATTGTTCTTCTGGGCCAAAATAATAACTTTCCCCATCCTGTGGCCCTCTGGCCCAATCTTTTATTACCTTGTTTTCTCTTTCAGGTGAAATATTTTCACACCAGTTCTGAGCCCAGAGAGACAGAGACAGGCGGGCCAGAGAGATGAAGACAGCCGGGCCAGAGAGACAGAGACAGGTGGACCAGAGAGATGGAGACAGGTGTACCAGAGAGACAGAGACAGGCGGACCAGAGAGATGGAGACAGGCGTACCAGTGAGATGAGGACAGGCGGACCAGAGAGACAGAGACAGGCGGACCAGAGAGAAAGAGACAGGCAGACCAGAGAGATGGGAAGATAACAGCTACCCCTGGGTCTGTTCCCAGCACTGGGAAAGATAACAACTACCCCTGGGTCTGTTCCCAGCACTGGGGAAGATAACAACTACCCCTGGGTCTGTTCCCAGCACTGGGGAAGATAACAACTACCCCTGGGTCTGTTCCCAGCACTGGGGAAGATAACAACTACCCCTGGGTCTGTTCCCAGCACTGGGGAAGATAACAACTACCCCTGGGTCTGTTCCCAGCACTGGGGAAGATAACAACTACCCCTGGGTCTGTTCCCAGCACTGGGGAAGATAACAACTACCCCTGGGTCTGTTCCCAGCACTGGGGAAGATAACAACTACCCCTGGGTCTGTTCCCAGCACTGGGGAAGATAACAACTACCCCTGGGTCTGTTCCCAGCACTGGGGAAGATAACAGCTACCCCTGGGTCTGTTCCCAGCACTGGGAAAGATAACAGCTACCCCTGGGTCTGTTCCCAGCACTGGGGAAGATAACAGCTACCCCTGGGTCTGTTCCCAGCACTACCTCTGAGGAAAACAGGTAATCAACCAATGATGTATGGCACCACAGTGTTCAGCATGTCATGTGTGAGAGAATGCAATTTGCATTTGTGGCAACGTATGCAGAGGTTTTAGTTTCTCCATGCCTGAGTGAGACAGAGAGACTGTTGTGACTATACTGTTTGCTCTGCCTGTGACCACCATTTCCACTAGGAGCCGAGTCAGGGTTTGACTTTTAGCCTGAGGTTGTTAGTCACAGACAGGCAGCAATCACAATATCTGTATAAACACACACTGTCACACTGGCATCTGGCTGTTGAAAAGAGGTGAAAACTTGTTTTGTGACACTATCCTTCACTCTTTCGCTAATCCTCTTTCATATTGCGTCTAATGTATATCTCTTATCAGTCTCATCTTAAACACAGCAACAGGTTTTCTGGGAGATGGGAGAGGCTCTACTGCTATATCACAGAGCTCTCTGTATTTAGACTCACAACCACCATTATATGCGGGTGCATTGTCGGTCATGTGTGTCTCTTTGTGTGCATCTCTGTATGTATGTGTGGGAATAAGGCTATTTAAACTGGAACAGCCCTGGGTTTTCACAAAGTCTTCCTGTTTCATAAATTTCATTCTCAGGAAGCAGTAATCCAGTTGAACAACGGAAGTGTCCATGCAGAAATGACTCACGTTTCAGATCCCTGAGTGCTACAACAAGCTGACACTGTGGACCTACCATAACTGAAAGCTAAAGACATTGTCAGGAGACCCACATTAGTCCAAACTTGAGCTGTGTTCGAATACCCATACTAACTGTATACTACATACTTAATGAGTATATCGTACTACATACTATATACTATTAGTTCATTTTAGTATACTGTAAACGAACGGTATCCTTTCAGTCGAGTGTACTAGCTCTTCACCTGTCAACTGGATGTTGATGCTAGTTTGTTAGCATAACAGATTACTAGCTAGACATTTTACGACTTTGGGTGTGTTCTTAAATTCTATCTGGAGTGCCAGAGTGAGCTCAGAGTGTGTTCAGAGTGTGTTCAGAGTGCGCTCTGGACGTTCATAAATTCAGAGTTTGTCAGATTGTCTGTTTGTAAATTCAGACCATTTCTCTCTCTGAGCGAACACTGGAGACTCGGGCCGAGGAGTAGGGTTGATTTAAGCGTTCTGACCTTACAACGGCAGTCAAGCACCCAAGCTAACACCTCACTCTGACCATTTTACTCGCCCCAGCAGAGCTGGTTAGGCTGTTTTCATGTTATCCAGAGCATTGGGGACAGTAACTGTGCTGCTGGCAACAATTGAATTACCTTTTTTGCCAACGTTTACTGACACCAGCCATATTCAACGGTGTTGAGCGCTCGTAAATTAATCAGTTATTCTGCGCTCTGGTACACTCAGACGAGAGCACTCTGAAATCAGAGTAGATAGCCAGAACAAATTTACGAAAGCACCTGAATGTCCATTGAGAACCTACAACGACTATACCACATAGCTAAGCTAAGAATGAAGGGAATAAGGAAGTCAATAAGCATTGGGTAGATAGTTAGATAGCATATAGTTAATATACTGGCAATTCTTCGTATTTTTGCAAATGTAGTACGACATCATTGAACTTTTGGCATACTAACTATATCCATACTATGACCAATAAGCGTACGACATACCCAATTCACAAATAGTACGGTTAGAGCGGTTATTATTAGTATTCGAACACATCTTGGAACTCTGCACCTATATAAAAAATACCACAGTTTACTATAGAATACTGCAGTACCTACTTTATACTATACTACACACTATAGTATCCCTCTATCATGTGTAGTACTTACTATATAATGTTGTAGTATACTGTAGAATGCTATAGTAAATACTACAGTATTATCCACACCAAAAATACTGTAGTAAATACTGAAGAAATGTCTTCAAAAGTCTGCGAAAACAACAAAAATGTTTTACTATAGGTAGTTCTACAGTATTTTATTTGCATATACCCTGCCCCTTCCCCTCCCCCATATCCCAGTTTGTGCCACCCATGAGTGAGAAACCAACATGCCAAGTACAGACCATACATTGTGTTCCCTACAGGTTATAGAAAATAGCTGTAACTCTGGACTCTCTGTTCAGAACCCAGTCATACCTACAGGTTATGGAAAATGTTCTTTATACTATAGTAAACTGTAAATACTACAGTAGTATGCAAAAACCCTACAGTGAATACTACTGTATTCCTATCATGAAATGCACTGTAGTGTTTTTTCATGTGGGACGGCTTCAATGCAGACAGTGACAGTGCAACATCTGAACTCTGACCTTTCAGACAATCCTTCACCCTGTCTTTGTTTACCATCAGAGTCCAGACTCTCCAGATTAACACAAAAGTTACAGCTTCATCCTGACCGGCCAAGATTAAAGGGGAGGTGGGTTTTCACACAATTCAATTACAAAATAGAGAGAGAGAGACAGAGAGGAAGGTCTGACATCTAAATTATAGACTGAAACAAGATATTAATAATTTATTCCTCTACAGGTCCTCGCATGCCACTCTCTGAACTCTCTTTGTCCCCGCAGGCTTTTGGTCAATGATTTACAGCTGAGAAATATGACCATCTGATTGAACCTGGGCCATCCCTTTATTGTCTGTCCCCTATAACTTTGGCTAATTGTGTGAAGTGAGAAAGTGCTAATGTTAATTAGCTATGAAAATGTCAGTCAGCTAGCTAGCTAAGCAAGGAAACGTTATTTAGCACAGCTTGGCAGGAGATACCCACCCTACTGTTACTCTTGTTTAGTGGCATATCCCACCCCTGCATTGAGGTACGTTTTTCAGAGCCATATCCCACCGCTGCATTGAGGTACGTTTTCAGAGCCATATCCCACCCCTGCATTGAGGTACGTTTTCAGAGCCATATCTTGCACTGGCTCCAGTGTCTTAATGTAACCATGACTGCATTCCGACCTCAGTGCAGTGCCTTCCAGGGTTGTACCTCCCCCTCTCCCTCCCTCCCTACCTGCCTCCCTCCTTTCCATCCCTCCCTTCCTCACAGGATTGTAGCCCCACCCCCCAGATCTTTATTAATGATGAAACATATGAATAACATTCCACCCATGAGGCCAAAGAGGGCTCTATTGGTCATTGACTGTAGGAAAGGGCTACCTATAGTGTATAGCCAAGTTGAGGATATATCCTTTAGATTGTAATGTAAATATACTGTATATACAGTTCCCATAAACTAAATGTATAGAAATCATACAGGAAAAAAAACAAACATTGAAATCCTATGGGATTCCAATGCAAGGATCCAAATAAAATCCAATTAAAATCGAATAGAACAATCCTATCAGATTTTGGAATCAGTCCTATAGAATAACTTCCAATATCTGATAGGATTTTCTTTTGGATTGTAATAGGATATATTTGATTGGAAATGCAGGAAATGTATAGGATCTTTGACTAGGGTTCAAATTAGACACAGAAGAATTGTACAGTACAGAACAATACAGTAGAATTGTGAAGCGTTCTGAATCAGTGAAAGCAGAAGAGCCAAAATAAATGTTTAAACTGAAAGCAGTGTTGCATCGAACCACAGAACCCACTTGCTTACTTCACATAAACACAGATTTTCTCAAGTTGCTGGTGTATAAACCTCATCCTTATGATGGGCATCCATTCTCCTCAGACAGACATAGATGGTGAGACAAGGCCAGACAGTCCAAATCCCAGACGTCCCCTATTGGCCTGGTCTACCAGCCAGCCAGCCAGAGAGAGAGAGAGAGAGAGAGAGAGAGAGAGAGAGAGAGAGAGAGAGAGGTAGTCTTGAAATTGAGAGAGGCCACTGTAGGCAGACTGGCTCTCGAGAGAAGACAGGCTATGTGCATACTGCCCTCAAAATTAGGTAGAAACTGAGATGCAATTCCTAACCTCCTGCCAAATGTATGACCATATTAGAGACACATATACAAAGAATTCAAAAACAAATCAAATTTTGACAGACTCTCATATCTCCTAGGTGAAATAGTGTGCCATCACGTTCGTACTTCAACTATTTGCACATCGTTATAACACTGTACATAGCCACAATATAATATTTAAAATGTCTCTATTCTTTGGAAACTTCTGTTAGTGCAATCTTTACTGTTAATTTTTGATAGTTTTTTCCACTTTTGTTTATTATCTATTTCACTTGCTTTGGCAATGTAAACATATATTTCCCATGCCGACAAAGCCTATTGAAGAGAGAGAGAGAGAGAGAGAGAGAGAGAGGCCAGTTTGTCAGCCTGTGCTTCCCTCACTGTCTTGGAGAAACACAAGTCATAACGTAGTCATAGACGAGACAACACCAGTCAAAACAAAGACATCAGTCCAGTCCGCTGTTATGTCTTTGACAGTTTGTCCATTTCAATTTGAACACCTGAACGTTCCAACATGGCAGGTATACATTTTACTAGCATTTAGTTTTCAGAGGACTCTCTTTAAGGTCACTGCAGGGTAATGTTCAGGTGATACGCTCAAAATGTAATGTTTGCAAGTTTCTGTACTTCAGATACCACCTTGCTGACATTAACATACTTTAAACCTTCTTCCCCTAAAAAAATACAGTCATTTAATCACTGTAGGGATTACATGAGTTAATGTTTTACAGATCTATGGATAAAGATATAAATAACCCATGAAGACATTGTGACGGTGTGTCTAATTAATGAACTAAATCTACATTTGTCCATGTCAGACTATAGGATTAATCATTGACCATGTAAAAGGTTAATGAATGATGTTATCTCTCAATAAGTCTACAAATCAGGGGAGAGCCCAATGTCATCTAAATCACTAAACACAGCAGGCCCCTCAGTCTCCATCTACTGACCCAAAAACTCAATGAGAGAGTGAGAGAGAGAGAGAGAGAGAGAGAGAGAGAGAGAGAGAGAGAGAGGGAGGGAGAGAGAGAGAGAGAAAGAGAGAGCGAGAGCGAGAGCGAGAGGGAGAGAAAGAGAAAGAGAAAGAGAGAGAGAGAGAGAGAGAGAGAGAGAGAGAGAGAGAGAGAGAGAGAGAGAGAGAGAGGGAGAGAGAGAGAGAGAGAGAGAGAGAGAGAGAGAAAGAGGAAACAGAGAGAGAAAGGAGGGGATATACATTTGGACAAAAAATTAAGAGAGAATGGATCCCTGTTAGTTCCTGCCAAGGCAGCAGCTTTTAAACAACATTACAATAGATTCATAACAGATTTCACAACACATTACGTGTGTGTGCCCTCAGGCCGCTACTCCACTACCACAGATTTTCTCCTGGAGTTTTCATTCAATAGGGTTTTCAGTACATTTATCTTAAGCCATCCCTTTAAATACAATGTACCTTTAATTAGAATGTTGTCGACAGACTATAATACAGAGAGAGAGCGGGTTCAGAATGTATTGATCAATGAAGGAAATCCATCTAAATACTGTATTTGTATGTTCGTCTCAGTTTCAGCACCAACTGGTAGATAAAAAAAGGCTCTGATCTTGGATATTATTTAGACAAATTTTAGGGAACGTATGTATGAATCCTTTTTTATATTATTTAACGTTTATTTAACTAGGCAAGTCAGTTAAGAACAAATTCTTATTTACAATGACTGCCTACCTACAGGGTCAGCACCTGGACTTGTTGGCTCAGGTATTGGAACCAGTGACCTTTCGGTTACTAGCCCAACGCTCTAACCGCTAGGCTACCTGCCTTAAAAAAAAAAAAAAGATAAGTGTGAAATATATTGATGAATCAAAAATACTCTGGTTTGATTCATCCTGAAAGTTGTCATATTCAAGTTCAATCTATTAAATATTGGAAGGTGCAACAATAGGGGTTGAACAGTATTCCTATAAATGTACCTGATAATCCTCACTAATCATGGAACTATGATGACGACGGTCCAGTCTTTGTGAACCGTGCGCCAGGCTCCAGGTTAACCCGCTGTAGTTCCATAATGATTCAAATTGGCTTTATTTCCCAAATTATTAGCCTAATATGATCCATTAATACCTGTGACTTTCATTATGTTTCATTATTTCTGTCACGGTTGGTGGTAGGCAGGACCCAAGGCGCAGAGCTGTAGTTTATTTGTCGGAGATACAAAAACAACAAAAGGATATGTCGCAACCATGAACTGACGTGCACAAACAATAACCCACAACTAAAGGTGGAAGGCAAGCACCTTAAATAGGATCCCCAATTAGAGACAACGCATAGCAGCTGCTTCTAATTGGGGACCAAACACAAATTGAACATAGAGTTACCTAGAACTCTCTTGAGATTACCCCCCTTCAAAGGCGCAGACTCCCGACCGCAAGACCAGGAAAATCCAGCGAAGCTTTTTGAGAGTGACAAGAGTGTGCAAAGCTGTCATCAAGGCAAAGGGTGGCTATTTGAAGAATGAATTTGTTTAACACTTTTTTGGTTACTACATGATTCCATATGTGATATGTCATTGATTTGATGTCTTCACTTTTATTCTACAATGTAAAAAATAGTTAAAATAAAGAAAAAACCTTGAATGAGCAATATTCCAAACTTTTGACCGGGGGTGTATGTCAAGGTCATAATACGTCTGTAGACACACCTCCGCCACACCTTCATTTCTTAGATATCCAACCCCAACGAATAGCGGGTAAATAGCATGCTAGTCTCATTCTTAAAATCAAGGTCAGAATATGCAAGGAAATAATATCACTTGTGAAAGGATCTTTAATTCCAGTTAATTGAAGTCCATAACTTCAACTGAGTAAATTTGTTGTATTTATTCTACACGTATAAATAAATATCATACAACAATATAAAATAGCAGTATATCCCTTTTCTCAGTCAGTACATAAACCATCTGGCAGACTACCTTAATAAGAGACTATAGTCTTCACACAAAGAAGCAGGAAAACAACAGATATCTCCTCTCCTCTCACACTAAGGTTTGTAAAGAGTTCAATAGAGGAGGAGGAAATAGGGATTTCTTCTCTTTTAGAGACAAAACACAGTGTGGCATGGAAAGAGCCCTAGTGACGTTGATCATCCAGCCCTGTGTTTGGATCTAATCTCACAACACATTAACCCAGCTTCATAGTTATCTCCTGACGGGCTAGCTCCCAAAGTAGGCCTGACCTGCTCTTGATAGCAGTGTCAAAGCCACATTCCTACTTTGGTATATTTGTTCAACCTCAAGATGAGCCAAGGAATGTCAACCAGTAGCAGGTGTGGGGACGGAACAAGTCGTTGCACGTTCCTCTCCCTAATTACTTAAACTAGCTCTCTGTGTGTGGCGAAAGGGTTCACATCTTTTTTGGGTGCTGAGCCACACACACAACAGACAAGATAACACCTCTCAAAACATGTTTACAATGTTACAAAGGTGATAAGGAAGTGCTTCTTTGTGTCTTGAGAAAACAGAACTCTGACATCTTTAATCCTGAGAACAAGTGTAGTTGTTTCTGAGTGTGAAAGTGTTGGGATGAGAACTGGGGTTTAGAACCATTTGGATTTTAGAGACGTATTCTTATTTTAATTTGTCTCTCTTTCTCTAGCTTAAAGAAAACTTAATCCTGGCGGATAAGACTTCATTTTGTCCCACCTAAATTATTTTTTATCGTAAATAATAATCTGTCATTCATTAATGCTTTCACTTCATATAGTATAGCAACATCATTATAAGTCATTCCAAGTGTTGATGAAATCAGAGTTCATTTAAAAAGCAATATGCGTCCTCCATGCTCCTGTGGTCGTTTAGACATTCTTCTTCATGAGAAAGGTATTTTTCTGTCTTCATTCTCTAGATGAAAGAGCAGTTTAACTAAACCATGAATTGCCTAGGAGCCAATCTTCCGCTAATCATTGTTTTGTGTAATTAATAGAAAATGAGGTAGCCTAAGCCTTTTCAATAAAAGAGAGGGACAGATAATACGGCTAAGACATCCAGTAGGAGATGTAGACAAGCACAGCTGTCAGGCAGCTAGGCCTAGCCAGATAGGGTGCCTGCCGTGCCATGTCTCTGACAGACTAAGCCACAGCTATGACCATGAATGGCAATCCTGGAGAAAATAAATAAAGCAAATCACCCTCGAGATGAACTGTTTGTTTGGATCAAAGCATTAAATATATGATTCCTTTAGAAGGAGAACACAAGGGCAGCTCCTCTGACAGATTGACTTTATGCCACAGTTGTATTGTGTTGAACTTCTTGTTCCTTGTTCCCTTGTTCCGAGTCGGGCACCTTTCCAAAGTCGCTAAACGGAACAGTGATACGGAATGACGGATGGACGTTCTATCTGTGGAAAACCAGACCGTGCCGAGGCCTTATCTTAATCTCTGCAGCGTCATTAGGTGGAGTCAAACAGAGCGTTATTGAATGTGGCGAGCTGGGACTTTCCACAGAGAGGCTGACTGGAGGGAGAAGAATGTACTGCCTTGATGTGACGACATGTTGGACTGCACATTTTAAATTATTGCTGTACGGTTGAGCTAATTGTGCACATGATTGAAACTCTAGACATCCTGATTTCACCTCACAGGCATCTTCTGTTTTCCTTCCAGGCCTAACAGCTAAATGGTGTGTGTATTGGAGTGTAAGTTGAACAAGTAATGGCTTTCTACAAATGCACTTTAACATGATTATACAGAGCTTATACAGTGGCTTTTACAGTTAAACAATGATGGTGTGAGGAAAACAAACTCAGACAACGTACACAGTTTAGCTGATCCCACCTACATACGCCTCATTGGCAGTCATTTTAATGGCATGTCATCAACTGTTCACCTCACAGAAGTAAACACACATTCTGCCATGACGATGAGGAAATGTGCCGTTCATCTCCGGGTCAAGATGATGAATTAACTCAACATAACAGAAGGACGTCTGCTTCCCTAATTAACCACTTCAGATTCACCTGGAAATATATCATATTAGAGCAGGAAAATCCTAAATACAGTCTGAAAATTAAAATATTTGCGACAATTAGTCCTAAAAGTAACAAACTCTATTACTCCTGTCTAAAATACATGATCTCAACATGATCTGTAAAAGGCAAAAGTGTTCAAATATGGTCCATTCTACACATACCCAACCCAATAGCAATGTTGTTACCAGTAGTTTTGTGTTTTACCTGCAGAAGGAGGATCATATGAGGCTAATAACACAGAGAGGGGTTGTTCACGTCGGTGTCCAACAGGCACACTGGCCAGTAATTCCTTCACTTATTGTTTGCCACTGTGCCAAGATAAGAGGTGACTGTGCCAGGATGAAAGGTTTCACTGTGCCAGGATAAGAGGTGCCACTGTGCCAGGATAAGAGGTGACTGTGCCAGGATAAGAGGTGACACTGTGCCAGGATAAGAGGTGACTGTGCCAAGATAAGAGGTGCCACTGTGCCAGGATAAGAGGTGCCACTGTGCCAGGATAAGAGGTGACACTGTGCCAGGATAAGAGGTGACACTGTGCCAGGATAAGAGGTGACTGTGCCAGGATAAGAAGTGCCACTGTGCCAGGATAAGAGGTGCCACTGTGCCAGGATAAGAGGTGACTCTGTGCCAGGATAAGAGGTGCCACTGTGCCAGGATAAGAGGTGATTGTGCCAGGATAAGAGGTGACTCTGTGCCAGGATAAGAGGTGCCACTATTCCAGGATAAGAGGTGACACTGTGCCAGGATAAGAGGTGCCACTGTGCCAGGATAAGAGGTGCCACTGTGCCAGGATAAGAGTGTGTGTTCCTGCATTTGTAAAAATAAGTAAGAGTTGCTGGTTAAATCATCAGTGTACGGAAAGTTCCATCTAATGGCTTGGCACTCTTTTCTCTTCTCCAAAAGGACAACTCGTCTTCATATTCTCCTCCCCAGCCATCCCATCTCACCTAGCACCTCTCATTCCCTCCGCTGAGTCTGGCAGTCAGTCAGTCCAGGGCCATATTTAAGAGGCTATTAAAGATGGATGCACATGTCAGTTCAAGTCTAATGACCGTGTGTAAACAATGAGACCGGCTCTTTCATCTCCTTCCCACTCTCTCCACATGATAAGAACCCCCCAAAGCCAGGCTGCCAGAGGGGAGGGGAGGGGAGGGGAGGGGAGGGGAGGGGAGGGGAGGGGAGGGGACAAAAACAAAAATGCATCATTCCTTCTTGTTTGAAACCGTTTCTCAGGACTTCAAATGTGCAGAATGGGGGTACAGCGTGGAGGTATGGAGGGATAAGGGGTTGGAGGGTGGGGTGGAGGTATGGAGAGAGAAGGGGATGGAGAGAGGTTGGAGGTATGGAGAGAGAAGGGGTGGAGGGTGGGGTAGAGGTATGGAGAGAGAGGGGGATGGAGAGAGGTTGGAGGTATGGAGAGAGAAGGGGTGGAGGGTGAGGTGGAGGTATGGAGAGAGAGGGGGATGGAGAGAGGTTGGAGGTATGGAGAGAGAGGGGGATGGAGAGAGGGTTTTAGGGTAGAGGATAGGAGTCAGAGGACAGGAAGGGGTAGTGAAGATCTTGGTCATGTCATTCCAGAGAGAAGGTGCCAGAACCAACCTGAGCATTCATCGATGTATGACTTTTAATTGAAGAAGATGATAGCTGCACTGCTGTTATCTCTCTCTCTCTCTCTCTCTCTCTCTCTGTCTCCTTTCATCTTTCTTTCATTCTTTCATCCTTCCCTGATCTCAGATCATGGCTTAGAGCACGTGTCAAACTGTTCTCAGATCATGGCTTAGAGCACGTGTCAAACTGTTCTCAGATCATGGCTTAGAGCACGTGTCAAACTGTTCTCAGATCATGGCTTAGAGCACGTGTCAAACTGTTCTCAGATCATGGCTTAGAGCACGTGTCAAACTGTTCTCAGATAACAGGAAGTGTGTGTGTTTGTATATTATCTGCCAGGTAGTATTAATAACAGGAAGTGTGTGTGTATGTGTATTATCTGCCAGGTAGTATTAATAACAGGAAGTGTGTGTGTTTGTATATTATCTGCCAGGTAGCATTAATAACAGGAAGTGTGTGTGTATGTATATTATCTGCCAGGTAGCATTAATAACAGGAAGTGTGGGTGTATGTGTATTATCTGCCAGGTAGCATTAATAACAGGAAGTGTGGGTGTATGTATATTATCTGCCAGGTAGCATTAATAACAGGAAGTGTGTGTGTATGTGTATTATCTGCCAGGTAGCATTAATAACAGGAAGTGTGGGTGTATGTATATTATCTGCCAGGTAGCATTAATAACAGGAAGTGTGTGTGTATGTGTATTATCTGCCAGGTAGCATTAATAACAGGAAGTGTGTGTTTATGTATATTATCTGCCAGGTAGCATTAATAACAGGAAGTGTGTGTGTATGTGTATTATCTGCCAGGTAGCATTAATAACAGGAAGTGTGGGTGTATCAGCCGGCCCAGCTGGGTTCTGCGGAGGCCGTGACAGTCAGATAAAGAGTGTCAGCATATAGCCTGTGAGGTGCTAATCCCTCACCAGCAGTCCAAACTACTTGAGACGTTTTAATTATGCCCTTATTACATCCGACACGCAGTGGCAGTTATTCTTCATATAAGTGCTTTAATTCACATAAACCCCAACAGTATAATTTAATCCTGCTCAGGAATTATAGGGTCTGTCTGGTGGGTAGAGTGTCTGGGATGCGGTGGGTCTGTCTGGTGGGTAGAGTGTCTGGGATGCGGTGGGTCTGTCTGGTGGGTAGAGTGTCTGGGATGCGGTGGGTCTGTCTGGTGGGTAGAGTGTCTGGGATGCGGTGGGTCTGTCTGGTGGGTAGAGTGTCTGGGATGCGGTGGGTCTGTCTGGTGGGTAGAGTGTCTGGGATGCGGTGGGTCTGTCTGGTGGGTAGAGTGTCTGGGATGCGGTGGGTCTGTCTGGTGGGTAGGGTGTCTGGGATGCGGTGGGTCTGTCTGGTGGGTAGGGTGTCTGGGATGCGGTGGGTCTGTCTGGTGGGTAGAGTGTCTGGGATGCGGTGGGTCTGTCTGGTGGGTAGAGTGTCTGGGATGCGGTGGGTCTGTCTGGTGGGTAGAGTGTCTGGGATGCGGTGGGTCTGTCTGGTGGGTAGGGTGTCTGGGATGCGGTGGGTCTATCTGGTGGGTAGAGTGTCTGGGATGCGGTGGGTCTGTCTGGTGGGTAGAGTGTCTGGGATGCGGTGGGTCTGTCTGGTGGGTAGAGTGTCTGGGATGCGGTGGGTCTGTCTGGTGGGTAGGGTGTCTGGGATGCGGTGGGTCTGTCTGGTGGGTAGAGTGTCTGGGATGCGGTGGGTCTGTCTGGTGGGTAGGGTGTCTGGGATGCGGTGGGTCTATCTGGTGGGTAGAGTGTCTGGGATGCGGTGGGTCTGTCTGGTGGGTAGAGTGTCTGGGATGCGGTGGGTCTGTCTGGTGGGTAGAGTGTCTGGGATGCGGTGGGTCTGTCTGGTGGGTAGGGTGTCTGGGATGCGGTGGGTCTGTCTGGTGGGTAGAGTGTCTGGGATGCGGTGGGTCTGTCTGGTGGGTAGAGTGTCTGGGATGCGGTGGGTCTGTCTGGTGGGTAGGGTGTCTGGGATGCGGTGGGTCTGTCTGGTGGGTAGAGTGTCTGGGATGCGGTGGGTCTGTCTGGTGGGTAGAGTGTCTGGGATGCGGTGGGTCTGTCTGGTGGGTAGAGTGTCTGGGTAGCCGCCCGCCACCGTGACACAAAGCATCCAAAATCCCTCAAACCCCTCTGATCACATAGGAGTCAACTCCTGACTGGAATAGAAACTGCTTGCCTGTCTGTGTGTCTGTATTTCTGTTTGTGTGTCTGTGTGTCTGTGTTTCTGTTTGTGTGTCTGTGTGTCTGTGTTTCTGTCTGTGTGTCTGTGTGTCTGTGTTTCTGTTTGTGTGTCTGTGTTTCTGTTTGTGTGTCTGTGTGTCTGTGTTTTTGTTTGTGTGTCTGTGTGTCTGTGTGTCTGTATGTCTGTGTGTCTGTGTGTCTGTGTGTCTGTGTGTCTGTGTGTTTGTGTGTCTGTGTGTCTGTTGTTTCTGTTTGTGTGTCTGTGTGTCTGTGTGTCTGTATGTCTGTGTGTTTGTGTGTCTGTGTGTCTGTGTGTCTGTGTGTCTGTGTGTCTGTGTGTCTGTGTGTCTGTGTGTCTGTGTGTCTGTGTGTTTGTGTGTCTGTGTGTCTGTGTGTCTGTGTGTCTGTATGTCTGTATGTCTGTGTGCTTTCTATCTCTGGTTGTGATGTCATGAGACTGTCTCTGCAGTGGAGCTTGTCCCACAGAGATTACTATCTCAAAGCAGAGCAATATCAATAGCCATTCTTTAATCATGTTGCCGGTGTGCGTTGTACGGTTTGTCGAATATATCTGGCACTGTAATGAAGCGAGGAGGGTTTGTGTGTGTGTGTTTGTGTGTGTGTGTCTGTCTTTCTCTGACTCTTGTCTCTTGTCTCTGTGGCGAGGAGGGTTTCCCTCGACCGACAGACATAAAGGCAGACATAAATAAAGCCTGGCTGCGAGGGATTCCAAAAAATATATAATTAGCTTCCTGACTGATGAATTCTGGATACCAAAGCAAATAAACCATGTTCAGTTACTGTAGAGAAGGACCAATTAGCGTACATGGAGGAGCAAATGGTGTCTTGTTTGATTAGCTAGTAATGAAAGACAAATTCCTCGCCCTGTGTGTCAGGTAAAGGGTTAAACAGTGTGTCAGGTAAAGGGTTAAACAGTGTGGCAGGTAAAGGGTTAAACAGTGTGGCAGGTAAAGGGTTAAACAGTGTGTCAGGTAAAGGGTTAAACAGTGTGTCAGGTAAAGGGTTAAACAGTGTGTCAGGTAAAGGGTTAAACAGTGTGGCAGGTAAAGGGTTAAACAGTGTGTCAGGTAAAGGGTTAAACAGTGTGTCAGGTAAAGGGTTAAACAGTGTGTCAGGTAAAGGGTTAAACAGTGTGTCAGGTAAAGGGTTAAACAGTGTTTCAGCTAGTTAGTAGGCCACTACCACCCTGTCCAAAGGGATACAGCTGTTTATTTAACTAGATAGCTGACCGGCTGCAGCTGGGTACATTTACTGTTTATTTAACTAGATAGCTGACCGGCTACAGCTGGGTACATTTACTGTTTATTTAACTAGATAGCTGACCGGCTGCAGCTGGGTACATTTACTGTTTATTTAACTAGATAGCTGACCGGCTGCAGCTGGGTACATTTACTGTTTATTTAACTAGATAGCTGACCGGCTGCAGCTGGGTACATTTACTGTTTATTTAACTAAATAGCTGACCGGCTATAGCTGGGTACATTTACTGTTTATTTAACTAGATAGCTGACCGGCTACAGCTGGGTACATTTACTGTTTATTTAACTAGATAGCTGACCGGCTACAGCTGGGTACATTTACTGTTTATTTAACTAGATAGCTGACCGGCTGCAGCTGGGTACATTTACTGTTTATTTAACTAGATAGCTGACCGGCTGCAGCTGGGTACATTTACTGTTTATTTAACTAAATAGCTGACCGGCTATAGCTGGGTACATTTACTGTTTATTTAACTAGATAGCTGACCGGCTACAGCTGGGTACATTTACTGTTTATTTAACTAGATAGCTGACCGGCTACAGCTGGGTACATTTACTGTTTATTTAACTAGATAGCTGACCGGCTACAGCTGGGTACATTTACTGTTTATTTAACTAGATAGCTGACCGGCTACAGCTGGGTACATTTACTGTTTATTTAACTAGATAGCTGACCGGCTACAGCTGGGTACATTTACTGTTTATTTAACTAGATAGCTGACCGGCTGCAGCTGGGTTCATTTACTGTTTATTTAACTAGATAGCTGACCGGCTACAGCTGGGTACATTTACTGTTTATTTAACTAGATAGCTGACCGGCTGCAGCTGGGTACATTTACTGTTTATTTAACTAGATAGCTGACCGGCTGCAGCTGGGTACATTTACTGTTTATTTAACTAGATAGCTGACCGGCTGCAGCTGGGTACATTTACTGTTTATTTAACTAGATAGCTGACCGGCTGCAGCTGGGTACATTTACTGTTTATTTGCCTAAGGGTCAGGAGCTGCTATATGGCCCCACCGGTGTGGGAAACCCAGCAGGAGACTGGGGCCGCGCGTCAACACAAACACTGGTTACGTCAACACACACACTCCTCGCGTGAACACACACCCATCTCATCTCTACGGGTGTGTGTGTTCACAAAAGGAGTTTGTCTGTTAACAGAATCAGTGTGTGTGTTCAGGCACTGCTTCAAGTCACAATGTGTCACTCTGTCCCCAGACTCCTCACCTGTCACACACAGGGAGGCCATGGCAGCGGATGGAGCCACACCGGGGGGGTGGGGACAGACAACACCATTAGGGAGAAGACAAAGAGAGGAGGAGAGAGGGACAGGAAATACCATAGAGAAGAGATGGAGTTAGGGAAGGGTAGAAGGATGGGATAGGAGAGGATAGATAGATAAGAGAAGATAGAGACATAGGAGGGGAGAGAGGGAGAGGAGAGGAGAGGAGAGGAGAGGAGAGGAGAGGAGAGGAGAGGAGAGGAGAGGAGAGGAGAGGAGAGGAGAGGAGAGGAGAGGAGAGGAGAGGAGAGGAGAGGAGAGGAGAGGAGAGGAGAGGAGAGGTGACACCAGGAGCCAGGTATGGTAGACACCAGGAGCCAGGTATGATGACACCAGGAGCCAGGTATGATGACACCAGGAGCCAGGTATGGTAGACACCAGGAGCCAGGTATGGTAGACACCAAGAGCCAGGTATGATGACACCAGGAGCCAGGTTTGGTAGACACCAGGAGCCAGGTATGGTAGACACCAGGAGCCAGGAATGATGACACTAGGAGCCAGGTATGATGACACCAAGAGCCAGATATGATGACACCAGGAGCCAGGTATGATGACACCAGGAGCCAGATATGGTAGAACCCAGGATCCAGGTTTGATGACACCAGGAGCCAGGTATAATGACACTAGGAGCCAGGTATGATGACACCAGGATCCAGGTTTGATGACACCAGGAGCCAGGTATGATGACACTAGGAGCCAGGTATGATGACACCAAGAGCCATATATGATGACACCAGGAGCCAGGTATGGTAGACACCAGGAGCCAGGTATGGTAGACACCAAGAGCCAGGTATGATGACACCAGGAGCCAGGTTTGGTAGACACCAGGAGCCAGGTATGGTAGACACCAGGAGCCAGGAATGATGACACTAGGAGCCAGGTATGATGACACCAGGAGCCAGGTATGATGACACCAGGAGCCAGGTATGATGACTCCAGGAGCCAGGTATGATGACACCAGGAGCCAGGTATGATGACACCAGGAGCCAGGTATGGTTGACATCAGAAGCCAGGTTTGTGGACATCCCATGTCCAAAGGTCAGAACTAATGAACTGACATAGAGGTCAAATATAATGAACTGACATAAAGAGTGTGAACCGATGCATCCAAATCAAACATGAAATATGTCTGGCAAGAATCATTACGATTGTTTTCATATTACATTTAGCAGCCGTTTTTATCCAAAGGGCTTACAGTCATGTATGAATACATTTGTTATTTAGGGTTGGTTCCAGGAATCAAACCCACTGCCGTGTTACAAATATATTGGTCAGTTTTTAATGTCAACAAATCTGCTGGAGCATCACATTCCAATAAATTCACAGAACAAATTCAAACTGAGAGACATTCTCTCAACATAAAAAACTCCAGAAAACC
>CM042408.1:2700730-2748230 GCA_023634145.1 Thymallus thymallus | reverse complement strand
GTCTCAAGACCTTCGCAACCTAATTGTTGCAAAACATAATGATGGCATTGGTTATAGGCGCATTTCTAAGCTTATGAATGTTCCAGTGAGCACTGTTGGGGCCATAATACGGAAGTGGAAAGACGATCATTTCACCATAAATTTGCCTCGACCAGGTGCTCCTCGCAAGAGTGAAAAGAATAATCAGAAGAGTTATCCAAGAGCCAAGTACCACTTGTGGAGAGCTTCAAAAAGACCTGCAATTAGCAGGTACTGTTGTCTCAAAGAAAACAGTAAGTAATGCACTCCACCACCATGACTCCATTGCTGAAAAAAAAGCATGTTGAAGCTCATTTAAAGTTTGCTGCACAACATTTGGAAAAGCCAGTGAAATACTGGGAGAATATAGTGTGGTCGGATGAGAGCAAAATTGAACTGTTTGGATGTCATAACACACACCATGTTTGGAGGAGAAATGGCACTGCACATCACCCTAAAAACACCATACCAACAGTGAAGTTTGGAGGTGGGAACATCATGGTGTGGGGCTGGCAAACTTCACATAATTGAAGGAAGGATGAACGGGCAAATTTACCGAGACATTCTTGACAAAAATCTGCTGCCATCTACCAGGATGATGAAGATGAAACGAGGGTGGACATTTCAGCAAGACAATGATCCCAAACACACAGCCAAGGAAACTCTCAATTGGTTTCAAAGAAAGAAAATAAAGCTGCTAGAATGGCCCAGCCAATCACCTGACTTAAATCCCATTGAAAATCTATGGAAAGAACTGAAGATCAAGATTCATAGAAGAGGCCCACGGAACCTTCAAGATTTGAAGACTGTTTGTCTGGAAGAATGGGCCAAAATCACACCAGAGCAATGCATGCGACTAGTTTCTCCATACAGGAGGCGTCTTGAAGCTGTCATTACCAACAAAGGCTTTTGTACAAAGTATTAAATAAATATCAGTAAGTGTGTTCAATACTTTTTCTCTGTGTCATTTCACATTATTACACATAACTTAATTTCTGAACTTATTTGTTTTGGTTTCTTTGTATGTATGGATTACTTGGGTTGTTACCAACATCTGGTGAACATTTCATGTCAATAGCACCTTTGGAAATATATTTACTGAGACAAATGGTGACATGTTCAATACTTATTTCACCCGCTGTATATGTGTGTAGGGCTATGATCAGATAGCTGTGAAGAAAGGCTCTTTTCATCATACTACCAAACACACCTCCAGCCTCCAGCCTCCAGCCTCCAGCCTGCAGCCTCCAACCTCCAGCCTGCAGCCTGCAGCCTCCAGCCTCCAGCCTGCAGCCTCCAGCCTGCAGCCTCCAGCCTGCAGACTCCAGACTCCAGCCTCCAGCCTCCAGCCTCCAACCTTTCTGATGATCATCTAGCTCACCTACTCGTCCTAAACTTACGCTTCACTTCATTAAAGTCACTGTCGGATAAAAGCCACAAAAATCACAAAAACTTGATAAAAGCTCTTTCCCTCTGTAAATGCTCTCTTCATCAGAGATTAGTTGACTATATACAACACTGCCTTTCACAATGAGTGATTGGGGTTCCGAAATACTGAAACAGTGTCTTTACCAAGCAGCTGATGGGTATTAACAGTTGGCACAGGCAGTGTTATATGAGCGGCATGGTTTTGTGAGCCCGCTGTCACAGGAAGCTTAATGTCACTCGCTGACAACGTGAGTTAACAATGGAGGACATGCAACGGTGTTTAGCAACAGCGTATGACATCATCACTCTGAGCCACAGATCAATATGGCCTCCCGTGTGGAATGGTAAAACCCAGAGCAGTTATCTCTAACACTACCTCTCTCTCTCTTTTCACCCCTCACTCTGTCTTTACCTCTCTCTCTCTTTTCACCCCTCACTCTGTCTTTACCTCTCTCTCTCTTTTCACCCCTCACTCTGTCTTTACATCTCTCTCTCTTTTCACCCCTCACTCTGTCTTTACCTCTTTCTCTCTCTCTTCAACTATCTCTGTCTTTACCTCTTTCTCTCTCTCTTCAACTATCTCTGTCTTTCCCTCCCTCTCTCTCTTCAACTATCTCTGTCTTTCCCTCCCTCTCTCTCTCTTCAACTATCTCTGTCTTTACCTCTCTCTCTCTCTTCAACTATCTCTGTCTTTACCTCTCTCTCTCTCTTCAACTATCTCTCTCTCTCTCCCTCTCTCTCTCTTCAACTATCTCTGTCTTTACCTCTCTCTCTCTCTTCAACTATCTCTGTCTTTGTCACAAAGTGCTATACAGAAACCCAGCCTATACAGAAACCCCAAACAGCAAGCAATGCAGATGTAGAAGCATGGTGGCTAGGAAAAACTCCCTAGAAAGGCAAAAACCTAGAAAGAAACCTAGAGAGGAACCAGGCTCTGAGGGGTGGCCAGTCCCTTGAGGGGAGGGAGGGTGCGAGAGAGAGAGAATTAGAGAGAGCATATGTAAATTCACACAGGACACCAGATAATAACACCAGATTTAACAAACTGACCCTAGCCCCCCGGCACATAGACTATTGCAGCATATATACTGGAGGCTGAGACAGGGGGGGGGTCGGCAGACACTGTGGCCCCGTCTGACAATACCCCCGGACAGGGCCAACCAGGCAGGATATAACCCCACCCCCTCTGCCAAAGCACAGCCCTCACACCAATAGAGGGATATCAACAGACCACCAACTTACCCTGAGACAAGGCTGAGTATAGCCCACAAAGATCCTCTCCACTGTACAAACCTGAGGGGGTGACAAACCGGGACAGGAAGTGACACACTCCTCCAAGGGACGGCATGGAAAGCACCAGTAAACCAGTGACTCAGCCCCCATAATAGGGTCAGAGGCCGAGAATCCCAATGGAAAGACGGGAACCGGCCAGGCAGAGACAGCAAGGGTGGTTCGTCGCTCCAGTGCCTTGCCGTTCACCTTCGCACCCCTGGGTCAGACTACACTCAATCATAGGACATACTGAAGAGATGAGTCTTCAGTAAAAACTTAAAGGTTGAGACGGAGTCTGCGTCTCTCACATGGATAGACAGACCATTCCATGAAAATGGAGCTCTATAGGAGAAAGCCCTGCCTCCAGCTGTTTGCTTAGAAATTCTAGGGACAATTAGGAGGTCTGCGTCTTGTGACCATGTAATGCTGCAGCGAAATCAGCTCTAGACTTAACAGGAAGCCAGTGAGAGAGGCTAGCACAGGAGTAATATGATCAAATTTTTTGGTTCTAGTAAAGATTCTAGCAGCCGTGATTTAGCACTAATTAGCCGGAGAGGAGAGCATTGCAGTAATCTAATCTAGAAGTGACAAAGGCATGGATTAGCTTTTCTGCATAATTTCTGGACAAAATGTTTTGGTTTTTGCAATGTTACGAAGATGGAAAAAGCTGTCCTTGAAATATTCTTGATATGTTCGTCAAAAGAGAGATCAGGGTCCAGAGTAACGCCGAGGTCCTTCACAGTCTCTTTGTTTCTTGGGACCTAGAACTAGCATCTCTGAAACACAGGGTTCCAGGGCAGGCAATTCTGGGGCTTCACCATGTTTCATCGAAATGTACAGCTGTGTGTCGTCCGCATAGCAATGAAAGTTAACATTATGTTTCCGAATGACATCACCAAGAGGTAAAATATATAGTGAAAGCAATAGTGGTCCTAAAACGAAACCTTGAGGAACACCGAAACGTACAATTGATTTGTCAGAGGACAAACCATCCACAGAGAAGGACTGATATCTTTCTGACAGATAAGATCTAAACCAGGCAAGAACTTGTCCATGTAGACCAATTAAGGTTTCCAATCTCTCCAAAAGAATATGGTGATCGATGGTGTCAAAAGCAGCACTAAGGTCTAGGACCACGAGGACAGATGCAGAGCCTTGGTCTGACGCCATTAAAAGGTCATTTACCACCTTCTCGAGTGCAGTCTCAGTGCTATTATTGGGTCTAAAACCAGACTGAAGTGTTTCGTACACATTATCATTTGGCTTCAGGAAGGCAACAGTTTGGTACACATCCGGTGGACAGGGAGCCATTTATTGTGTTCAGCATAGGAGGACCCCCTCTCCTTCTCCCTATACCCCCTCTCCCTCTCTCTATACCCCCTCTCCCTCTCTCTATACCCCCTCTCCCTCTCTCTATACCCCCTCTCCCTCTCTTTATACCCCCTTTCCCTCTCTCCCTCTCTATACCCCCTCTCCCTCTCTCTATACCCCCTCTCCCTCTCTCTATACCCCCTCTCCCTCTCTCTATACCCCCTCTCCCTCTCTCTATACCCCCTCTCCCTCTCTTTATACCCCCTTTCCCTCTCTCCCTCTCTATACCCCCTCTCCCTCTCTCTATACCCCCTCTCCCTCTCTCTATACCCCCTCTCCCTCTCTCTATACCCCCTCTCCCTCTCTCTATACCCCCTTTCCCTCTCTCCCTCTCTATACCCCCTATCCCTCTCTCTATACCCCCTCTCCCTCTCTCTATACCCCCTCTCCCTCTCTCTATACCCCCTTTCCCTCTCTCCCTCTCTATACCCCCTCTCCCTCTCTCTATACCCCCTCTCCCTCTCTCTATACCCCCTCTCCCTCTCTTTATACCCCCTTTCCCTCTCTCCCTCTCTATACCCCCTCTCCCTCTCTCTATACCCCCTCTCCCTCTCTCTATACCCCCTCTCCCTCTCTTTATACCCCCTTTCCCTCTCTCCCTCTCTATACCCCCTCTACCTCTCTCTGTACCCCCTCTGCCTCTCTCCCTCTCTCTATAATCCCCTTCCTCTCTCTATACCCCCTCTCCCTCTCTCTATACCTTCTCTCCCTCTCTCTATACCCTCTCTCCCTCTCTCTGAACCCCCTCTGCCTCTCTCTCTCATTTTCTCTCACTCTTTCTCATCTGCCCCATTTTTCCCTCATTCAACAGCCGTGTAGGTAGTTGTCCTATCGTTGGTTAGATGTGAAGAAGGTGTTAGGGTTAGGAATTAGGGTTAAGGTTAGGCCCAGGGATTGTCTTTATGTTTCCAAGGAAAGGCTGTAGGCCCCCTCGCAGTGTGTTGGTTCCAATGGAGAGGATAGTGTGTTTCCTGTTGCAGTCCTGCTGTGGTCACTTGTAGCACAGCTTAGACTGCACTGTTGGTTAAGGGCTTGTAAGTCAGCATTTCACTGTAAGGTCTACACCTGTTGTATTGTTGGTTAAGGGCTTGTTAGTAAGCATTTCACTGTAAGGTCTACACCTGTTGTATTGTTGGTTAGGGGCTTGTAAGTAAGCATTTCACTGTAAGGTCTACACCTGTTGTATTGTTGGTTAAGGGCTTGTTAGTAAACATTTCACTGTAAGGTCTACACCTGTTGTATTGTTGGTTAAGGGCTTGTTAGTAAGCATTTCACTGTAAGGTCTACACCTGTTGTATTGTTGGTTAGGGGCTTGTAAGTAAGCATTTCACTGTAAGGTCTACACCTGTTGTATTGTTGGTTAGGGCTTGTAAGTCAGCATTTCACTGTAAGGTCTACACCTGTTGTATTGTTGGTTAAGGGCTTGTTAGTCAGCATTTCACTGTAAGGTCTACACCTGCTGTATTGTTAGTTAGGGGCTTGTAAGTCAGCATTTCACTGTAAGGTCTACACCTGTTGTATTCGACGCACGTGACAAATACACTTTGATTTGATTTGATTTGATTTAGCAAACGTGCCACTAATTGAGAAACTGACAGCCTTCTTGGCTCTCTCATTGGCCCTGTCCAGTGTATTTGTGTGCAACATCTAACTCTCCCACACTGGTACACTGGTACACCGTCCACCGTCTACCCACCACTACACACATGGCTGGGTTAGTAGAGTAGTAGTCATTACACAACATAATTAGCATCCAGCTGGAGACATAGCCTTTTTATGTCTCTATAAAATAAACTGCCTACTGAATACTAAAGTAGTCTGGTCCTCGAGTCTTCGTTTTTAAAAGCCTATTGTTGTTGTTGTTGTTGTTGTTGTTGTTGTTTATGTGCATGTTATATGTAGGGGAAAGATCTGTGTCATTAGGATCAATTGTTACATCGATTGATCTGAGCAAATTAATATCGATTGAAATGGAAGCAATGAATAGCATGTATGTGGGGCTATCTTTCTCTCACCCTCCTTTCCCCTCTCTCTCCCTCTCTTTCCCTCTCCCCCTCCTCTCTCTACCCATCCTCTTTCTCTCTTTCTCTCTCTCTCTCTCTCTCTCTCTCTCTCTCTCTCTCTCTCTCTCTCTCTCTCTCTCTCTCTCCTCTTTCTCTCTCTCTCTCTCTCCTTTTTCTCTCTCTCTCCTTTTTCTCTCTCTCTCTCTCTCTCTCTCTCTCTCTCTCTCTCTCTCTCTCTCTCTCTCTCTCTCTCTCTCTCTCTCTCTCTCTCTCTCTCTCTCTCTCTCTCTCTCTCACTCTCTCTCTCTCTCCTCTTTCTTTCTCTCTCACTCTCTCTCTCTCTCACTCTCTCTCTCTCTCTCTCTGACTCTCTCTCTCTCTCCCTGACTCTCCTTCCTGCACACCTAGGCCAATTCACCTAATGACAGACAGATGTTCCCCAGGTGATACACGCTCACATCCTTCTCCCTCCCTCCCTCCCTGCCTCCCCCTCACCCGTGCCCTGACATGATGAGTAGGACAGAACTACAATCCTAGACCTCTGTGACAACAGAATGAGCCTGTCTTTCCCATCTCTCCATACCTGTTGTCCTCTCTCTCCCCCAACACCCGGCGTGGCCAATCGGCTTGACCTCTGACCCTTTCCCATGATGCTCCTTTGCTGCCCTGCTCTGGACTACATTTTCTGCTCCCTCCGCTGTCTTTCATCTGCCTGTTCTCCTCCTACATCAATGTCACACTCGCTCTGGCTTTCTGCGGACTGATCCGAGTTGATACCTGGGTGTGTGTGTGTGTTGGTGTGTGTCTGACCTTGATATGGTTATCCCTGCAGATCATCCCTCTCCAGGTTTGCAAAAAAAGCCTTCTTGAAACCCAAAAAGATTAGCGCCAGTGGGGAGGTAGTAAAAATTGCCAACCACCTCTCACAGTCTCACGTCAGAATTAGATGTTCATCCACGTTTCTGAAATGTCAAATGTCCAAGTTGTTCCAAACGTCAAATTTTGAAGAATTTAAGGTTAAGGTTAGGCATTAACTGAGAATGGTTAAGGTTAGGCATTAACTGAGAATGGTTAAGGTTAGGCATTAACTGAGAATGGTTAAGGTTAGGCATTAACTGAGAATGGTTAAGGTTAGGCATTAACTGAGAATGGTTAAGGTTAGGCATTAACTGAGAATGGTTAAGGCAGGGGTCCTCAAGCTCTTTAGCTCCACGACCCCATTTTGAAATCTGAAAATTTGAGCGAAATTGTGTAATTAACAGCCAATGTTTACTTGGCTATGACAGTCAATTGAAAAACATACTAACAGTGTTTCTGATTGTCTTCTCAACTCACCATCACATTCTTTTAATGTGGCGCTATGACAGTCAATTCCAAATTAGTCTGACATAATGTCTCTTATCTCACTACCACAAACTTTGGCACGCGAGTGGCGCAGCTGTCCAAGGCACTGCATCGCAGTGCTAGTAGGCGTCACTACAGACCCGGGCTCGATCTCGGGCTGTGATCGGGAGTCCCATAGGGCGGCACACAATTGGCCCAGCGTCGTCAGGGTTAGGGGAGGGTTCGGCCGGGGTAGGCCGTCATTGTAAATAAGAATTTGTTCTTATCTGACTTGTCTAGTTAAATAAAGGTTAAACACAACACTCTGACACAACAATCTGACACAACACTCTGACACAACAATCTGACACAACACTCTGACACAACACTCTGACACAACACTCTGACTCAACACTCTGACACAACACTCTGACACAACACTCTGACTCAACACTCTGACTCAACACTCTGACTCAACACTCTGACACAACAATCTGACACAACACTCTGACACAACACTCTGACACAACACTCTGACTCAACACTCTGACTCAACACTCTGACTCAACACTCTGACACAACAATCTGACACAACACTCTGACACAACACTCTGACTCAACACTCTGACACAACAATCTGACACAACACTCTGACACAACACTCTGACTCAACACTCTGACACAACACTCTGACACAACACTCTGACACAACACTCTGACTCAACACTCTGACACAACACTCTGACACAACACTCTGACACAACACTCTGACTCAATACTCTGACACAACACTCTGACACAACACTCTGACACAACACTCTGACTCAACACTCTGACACAACACTCTGACTCAACACTCTGACACAACACTCTGACTCAACACTCTGACACAACACTCTGACTCAACACTCTGACACAACACTCTGACACAACATTCTTGTATTATTGTTATTGTATTAACATCTGCTAAACATGTGTATGTGACCAATAACATTTGATTTCATTTACATAAAAGGAAAACTATATTTTGGTATTTGCTCCTATTTGTAGAAAAGTGCATCATACCGGCTGTATTTCTGTATTTTGAAAGTTGTTTGCTGACATGCTAAACATGCTAAACATGCTAAACATGCTAAACATGCTAAACATGCTAAACATGTTGGGACTTTAATGAAACAAATACCAGAAATAGTTTTGGGTGGAATTTTCCTTTACATCATTCAGTTCTTCTTCTTCAAATGTTATTTTTCTGTTTCACTTCCAAACTCGTTTTCTCTCCAGAACGTTGTTAACTTAAAAAATTATCTAATTCCATAAAGGCACTAACAGTTGACTTTGTCATCTTCATTGTTTGGGAGAGTCTGTCAGGTCTATCAGATCTATTTTGGGAGAGTCTGTCAGGTCTATCAGATCTCTTTGATTTAATTGGGGGAGACAGTATAACAGTGAGTGTACAGGGGGAGACAGTATAACATTGAGTGTACAGGGGGAGACAGTATAACATTGAGTGTACAGGGGGAGACAGTATAACAGTGAGTGTACAGGGGGAGACAGTATAACATTGAGTGTACAGGGGGAGACAGTATAACATTGAGTGTACAGGGGAGACAGTATAACATTGAGTGTACAGGGGGAGGCAGTATAACAGTGAGTGTACAGGGGGAGACAGTATAACATTGAGTGTACAGGGGGAGACAGTATAACAGTGAGTGTACAGGGGGAGACAGTATAACATTGAGTGTACAGGGGGAGACAGTATAACAGTGAGTGTAGAGGGGGAGACAGTATAACATTGAGTGTACAGGGGGAGACAGTATAACAGTGAGTGTACAGGGGGAGACAGTATAACATTGAGTGTACAGGGGGAGACAGTATAACAGTGAGTGTACAGGGGGAGACAGTATAACAGTGAGTGTACAGGGGGAGACAGTATAACATTGAGTGTACAGGGGGAGACAGTATAACAGTGAGTGTACAGGGGGAGACAGTATAACAGTGAGTGTACAGGGGGATACAGTATATAGATGGTCTCCTCAGTTTTGTTGTGTATTTAAGATATAGGAAAGATATATTAAAGACATTACAGAAAGGGGGGCAAAGGGGTTTTCGTTCTGTGTGTGTGTGTGTGTGTGTGTGTGTGTGTGTGTGTGTGTGTGTGTGTGTGTGTGTGTGTGTGTGTGTGTGTGTGTGTGTGTGTGTGTGTGTGTGTGTGTGATCATAGCAGGATATCACCTTCTCATCTCCTCTGCTGTTTTCACAAGGAGAGATGAATGTGTTACTTCATAATCCTCTGTTACCTGGTCATGGTGTAGTTGTCTGTGTCTGAAGCAGAGTGGAAAGTTATGCTAGAAACGCTTTAAAGACATGCTCCATAACTTATGCTAGAAACGCTTTAAAGACATGCTCCATAACTTATGCTAGAAACGCTTTAAAGACATGCTCCATAACTTATGCTAGAAACGCTTTAAAGACATGCTCCATAACTTATGCTAGAAACGCTTTAAAGACATGCTCCATAACTTATGCTAGAAACGGTTTAAAGACATGCTCCATAACTTATGCTAGAAATGCTTTAAAGACATGCTCCGTAACTTATGCTAGAAACGGTTTAAAGACATGCTCCGTAACTTATGCTAGAAACGCTTTAAAGACATGCTCCGTAACTTATGCTAGAAACGCTTTAAAGACATGCTCCGTAACTTATGCTAGAAACGCTTTAAAGACATGCTCCATAACTTATGCTAGAAACGCTTTAAAGACATGCTCCATAACTTATGCTAGAAACGCTTTAAAGACATGCTCCATAACTTATGCTAGAAACGCTTTAAAGACATGCTCCGTAACTTATGCTAGAAACGCTTTAAAGACATGCTCCGTAACTTATGCTAGAAACGCTTTAAAGACATGCTCCGTAACTTATGCTAGAAACGCTTTAAAGACATGCTCCGTAACTTTGCCGCCTAATAAGTATGTGTCAAGGTGTAGTTCACATTTATAGTCTATGAGAAGAATTGCTGTCTTACCTCAATTAGCCACGGAATCCATAGTTTGAAAGCAAGTGGGTTATTTTTGGAAGCTGTGCTGCGCCATTTTTCTTACGTTGTCCTCCTCTTGGGCCCCTTAGCAATTTTTGACCGACCTGCACAATTCGGTCTTATGTAGCGAAATTTTAAATATATTTTTTTACATTGGATAAAAGTAGAAACTCAGAGCTAGAAAATGGTACATATGATACACTACAGTTAGGGAACAATGGGAAAGTAATTCTGCTTTGAAAGTTGATAAACTTATAACCTGAATGTTTTGGTTCCTACTGGAGAGTCTTCTTTGTCTGCACCCCTTCAGCATCGTTCACACCCTCTTAAGCTTTAGCCCCACCCATCTCTTTAAGGATTCACATGTGAGGCCATGTGATAAAACAACTAAAGATTTCAAGACTAAAGGCTGGTTTATACTGCGGGTGTGTTTGAACATTTTATCTGGAGTGCCAGAGTGTGCACCATCCTCATCACCATCATCATCATCCTCATCACCTTCACCATCATCATACCATCAACATCATCATCATCATCATCATCATCACCATCATCCTTTTCCTCATCCTCATCCTCATCATTCTATGATGTCAGGCCCATGTAGGAATTACTATTATTACACCAAATGATATCATACACACATTTAGCTATTAAAGTATCTCTTCCTGTCATTTACCTGTACAGTTTGTGTAACCATGCAAGTATTCACTTATCTGTAAATATAACTGTATACCTAACTGTACAGCTAATTTAACCATGCAAAATGTTCACTTACCTGTTCATTTACCCAGTCTGTCTATTAAGTAAACTATTATTACCCTCGCTCATATCATACGCATTGTTAGCTACTGAAGTATTTCTCTGCCATCGACCTGTATAGTATAGTTAACTATCCAACATCCACCAATGTATAGTGTACATATTCAGCCAACCACCCATACTATGCAATGTCTTTTTTATAGCTTTTATTTTTTTTGCACTCCAGATATCTTGTATTTCTATACTTTTTCATACTGCTGCTCTATGTATCATGTACCGTGTATCTGTCTTTTGTGTACTTTCGTTGTGGCATTTTGCACCTGCCCTGTGTTTTGTTGTAGCTGCTTGACAATGAAATTTCCCCCCCGGGGGATCAATAAAGTACCTATCTAGGCCTTACTGATGGTCTGTGTGTGTGTGTGTGTGTGTGTGTGTGTGTGTGTGTGTGTGTGTGTGTGTGTGTGTGTGTGTGTGTGTGTGTGTGTGTGTGTGCGACTTCCTTCAGTTCCTGAATTTGTTCAAATGCTATTATAAACTTAAGGGTTAGGTTTAGGGTTAGGTTTAGGGTTAGGTTTAGGGGTTAGGTTTAGGGTTAGGTTTAGGGTTAGGTTTAGGGGTTAGGTTTAGGGTTAGGTTTAGGGTTAGGTTTAGGGTTAGGTTTAGGGGTTAGGTTTAGGGTTAGGTTTAGGGTTAGGTTTAGGGTTAGGTTTAGGGGTTAGGTTTAGGGTTAGGTTTAGGGTTAGGTTTAGGGTTAGGTTTAGGGTTAGGTTTAGGGTTAGGTTTAGGTTTAGGGTTAGGTTTAGGGTTAGGTTTAGGGTTAGGTTTAGGGGTTAGGGAAAGGATGTTTAATGGTCAAACATTTTAACACTCCAAAAAGCTGTGTGTTTGTGTGTGTGCGTGTGCATGTATGTAATTGTGTGTTTCATTTTTAATGGGTGTATAAAATTGGGCTCACTGCACAGTAGGGATTATCCAAATCCCAAACCCTGAGGTCTGCAGCTGAGAGAGAGACAGACTGAGCTCTCTCTCTCTCTTTCTCTCCTCCCTCTCTCTCTTACACAATCCCTTGTTCTCTTACCTCAGCCTTAGCTCTCTCAGGGAGATGCTTCCCTTACTCCCTTTTAACACCCTGGCACCTCAGCACTCCTAACCAATCCAAATCCTTCCCTCAGCTCTCTCTCTCTCTCTCTCTCTCTCTCTCTCCTTCTCCTCCTTCATTTCCCCCTCCCCCTCTCCAGGAGAGGACTGACTAAGAGGATTTGGGTCTTGATGCCAGCCTCTGGTGTTCTCCATACTCCATCCAATTGTCTACCGTGCATTTCCTCAGCTACTCCACTGTGTGTGTGTGTGTTTTTGTGCTTGCGTTCCTAGGCCACTAGGAAGTGGGACATAAATCCAGGAAGAGGTAAACACATAAATACAGGGCAGTATACTGGGTCAACACATCTGTGGTTACATATCAACTCACTGTCTTGACATCCTTTCAACATTGTCTGAAAGAAGCTCTACAGGGGTTCCAGCTGTAGCTGTACAGGGTGTTATGGAACACTTTGTATGGTATTCATCCTCTGCTTCACTTTCAGTTCCATATACACACTAGAGGCTCTATTCAATCTGTAGCACTGAACATCCACTTTAAAGCATGACTGACAATTAAAGGCAATGTTCCCACGGTTGCAGAGACTACATTCACGGTAAACGCTGTATATCTTCGGCGATACTTTGGTGATGCGGATTGAATAGCCTCTGCCTCTGCCTCAGCCTCTGCCTCTGCCTCTGCCTGAGCCTCTGCCTCAGACTCAGTTTTAGCCTCGTGCACAATGCATCAAACACAGCAGTTGGTGACATCTCCAACCCCCTGCCTGCCTGACAAACACAGAACTAACATTCGCATTTAACGCCATTGGTATTTATCAAAACAGACCATTATCAAAACATGTCTACTTAAGAAGCCTTTTAATACTTCATTCTTAAGAAACACTCAGTGAATATCCTAGTGCTTGTCTACCCTAACCCTAATTACCCATGTTTGTAATCTCTTTTACTGAGACAGGAGTGAAGAGAACATGGCAGACATATTAATAAGATGTCACTTCATAGGCCTGGATATGAATCTGCAGAACGGCAGAGAATATAGAGGTTTAAGAGGCTCCCAAGTGGTTCAGTGGTTTAAGACACTGTATCTCAGTGCTAGAGGAGTCACTACAGACAACCTGGTTCAGTGGTCTAAGACACTGTATCTCAGTGCTAGAGGAGTCACTACAGACAACCTGGTTCAGTGGCCTAAGACACTGTATCTCAGTGCTGGAGGAGTCACTACAGACAACCTGGTTCAGTGGTTTAAGACACTGTATCTCAGTGCTAGAGGAGTCACTACAGACAACCTGGTTCAGTGGTCTAAGACACTGCATCTCAGTGCTAGAGGAATCACTACAGACAACCTGGTTCAGTGGTCTAAGACACTGTATCTCAGTGCTAGAGGAGTCACTACAGACAACCTGGTTCAGTGGTCTAAGACACTGCATCTCAGTGCTAGAAGCTTCACTACAGACACCCTGGTTCAAATCCAGGCTGTATCATAACCGGCCTTAATTGGGAGTCCCATAGGGCAGCGCACAATTTGCCTAGAGTTTGGCAAGTGTAGGCCGTCATTGTAAATAAGAATTTGTTCTTAACTGACTTAAATACAAATAAATACAAATTTAACTGGCAGAGCACATATGGGTTTAACTAGCAGAGCACATTTGGGTTTAACTGTTAGAGCACATAGGGGTTTAATTGGCAGAGCATATAGGGTTTTATTTGGCAGAGCATATAGGGGTTTAACTGGCAGAGCATATAGGAGTTTAACCTCATCGGAATCGGTGTCCCGTATTTGGGACAGTGCTTGCTCAATTTGCGATATGTGACTAGAACGTCGTTGTAAACAAACACACATTTTCACAGACATATACTGTAGATGTCTTATATGGGCAGAAAGCTTAAATTCATCTAACTGCAGTGTCCAATTTACAGTAGCTATTACAGCTAAAAAATACCATGCTATTGTTTGAGGATAGTGCACAACAACAAAACACTTTTATCACGGCAACTGGTTTGGTACATTCACCTCTGAAGGTAAACAATGTACTTACATTCAGTAATCTTGCTCTGATTTGTCATCCTGAGGGTCCCAGAGATTAAATATAGCTTAGTTTTGATTGAAAACATTTATTTGTATATCCTAAAACATCAATGTTGTGTGCACGATCAATGTTGTATTTCCACACATTCAACTAGCAAAGAAAGTCGAAATGCTAAACTTTGTTTCAACTAGTCAAGTTATATTCCTATTTATTCCTCAGACACTCTAGATAAACACCAGACTTTCCTTCATCATTCTGTATTAGGTATATCCTATAGAAAAACTATTTTAGCCTTGAAGACACAACATCATTACGCGCCGATGAAATGGGAGGTGTTCACTTGATTGACTGTATCTTGGTCCAATGACCCCCTATCGTTTAAAACAAAATGCTAGCTAGATAGCTGGGCATGAGTATGGGGTTGTTCTTTGTGTGAGTAAACGCCATTGTGCTGAGCTGGTGCGCAACAACTAGCATTCGGCAGAGAAAATACAGAGAACAAAGGGGAAGTCATATTACTTCAAGTTTATTGCTAATTTAGAAAGAAAGTGTCCTCACTCAGCCTTTGAGTCTAATGTTACACTGTAATCACTAACTGAGTCCTCAACTTATTCCATGTCACTTTCCCAATCGATGTCTGCAATAACCTCTTCCAAATCTACAGTATACAGTATATACTTTGATTGAGCTTTTCCTGTTTTATTATTATTTTTATTTATTTAACCTTTATTTAACTAGGTGAGTCAGTTAAGAACAAATTCTTATTTACAATGACAGCCTACCTACAGGGTCAGCCCCTGGAGCAAATTAGGGTTAAGTGCCTTGCCGCCCTGTTATATATACAGTATAATCACTATAATGACATATGTTTACCAATAGTGAATAGGGCACAGCATGCGATAGTCAACATAAAATACACATTGGCTATGATAATACATTGTAGGTCTGTATAGTAGTTCTGCAGTTTTGTTTATGTAGCTAAATTATTTTTATTTGTTTATTACTGTTGTTGACGTTGTTGTTTATTGTCCCACTCAGCTATAATTGCCTCTTGGGGAAAAAAACGAAGTGATTGAATTGAATACTGTTTATGTAATAGTCTACAACGACTACAACGTCCTGAAATAATAAAAGCAACGTTGCTGGACAGTTGGGTGAGTCTGGATGCCTGTACAGTGCATCTTCTCCAAAAGACACTGAAGTAATGGTGTTCAATGATGGGTATGGATAGGAGGGAGTGCTTGCTGCTCGTCTTTATTGACTTACTGAAGGCTTTTAAGTAAATAGATCATTTATAGTAGTCTAAATATGGGCTAATACTGTGGAAATGTTCATCGTGCACCATCGGTGTAAATAGCCTGTGAGGAAAGGGAAGACGATAGGTTGGTTTACAGTAAAGCGCAGTCAGTCAGTGGTCACCTGATACGGCTCTTCCAATTAGAATGATAGTTTCCCACACCCTCCCGCTATTTCAATGTCTTTCACATACAACCCCAGTCATCTACTCAGGTGTCAATGCACAGCCTCTGGCAGCCACTACAGATATCTGTGTGTGTGTTTGCATGTATTCTACATAAACAAACCTGCTTGCATGTAGCTGGATCAGTATCTGTTTTTCTGCATTTAGTACATGATGGGTTATGGTGTGTGTTTATGCATGTGTTTGTTTGTGTGTGTGTGTGTGTCCCATGTCCTTGTAGGTCACGCTAAAGTTACAAGAATGGTCAGCGCTGAAGAATAGCGTACAGACTTGATTACCAGTGTTCAGAGCCACGGGCACTTTGTTAGGCAGACACACAATCCCTACGGTTTCTCAGAGTTACCATACACCTGGGCTGTGCCGGACTGATGAAGAGGAGGCATGAGAAAAAGCATTTCTAATCAACTGGAGTGGCCCTGCATTAAAGCCCAGGGACACAGCCTATGAGAAATACACCCACTTTAGAGGAGCCATTGTGCTGTACAATAGACCGTGGCCTGGCTGACATACAGTCACAATGGAGATTTGTTCTCTTTGTGGGGGATTGCTCGGCGTAGTAGAGACCATGCATCACAGATAGATGGCGTGAAATTAATTCTACTCTTGTTTTCAGCTACCTTCATTCAATTTATTGTGGAGCAATGCGTGATTCCCGAACCTTCCATAACATAGCCATCACCTACAGAGAGATGAACCTGGAGAAGAGTCCCCTAAGCAAGCTGGTCCTGGGGCTTTGTTCACAAACACAAACAGACCCCACAGAGACCCAGGACAGCAACACAATTAGACCCAACCAAATCATGAGAAAACAAAAAGAGAATTACTTGACACATTGGAAAGAATGAACAAAAATACGGAGCAAACTAGAATGCTATTAGTCCCTAAACAGAGAATACACAGTGGCAGAATACCTGACCACTGTGACTGACCCAAACTTCAGGAAAGCTTTGACTACGTACAGACTCAGTGAGCATAGCCTTGCTATTGAGAAATGCCGATGTAGGCAGACCTGGCTCTCAAGAGAAGACAGGCTAGAAACTGAGCTGCACTTCCTAACCTCCTGCCAAATGTATGACCATATTAGAGACACATATTTCCCTCAGATTACACAGATCCACAAAGAATTAGAAAACATATCACATTGTTATAAACTCCCATATCTACCAGGTGAAATACCACAGTGTTCCATCACAGCAGCAAGATGTGTGACCTGTTGCCACAAGAAAAGGGCAACCAGTGAAGAACAAACACCATTGTAAATACAACCTATATTTATTTATTTTCCCTTTTGTACTTTAAAACTGAACCTATGGAGAGTCAATTGAATGTAGCTTTTGAGGAGCTGTTCTCACACAAACATATACAGTATAGTCATGTCTCTTTACTCATCAATTTTAAGAGGAAAAACTGCTTCTGTAGACTAACCATTTTAGAACCTGACTGTTATCATAGGCAATTTCCTCATATCATCCCCAGGTAGTTGATGTTGATGACAGGTCTTCTCTCCTCCGCAACCTCAGTCTGTAATAGATTCAGAGTGGATCAATTGACCTTTGACCCTATGGTTGGCCCCTGTGGGTCAATAAACCACACAGCACAATCAGGGTATTGGGAAAACATCAGTCCAAGGCCACTTTTACTGCCTGTGCTGCTTAGGGAACCTGGATAGGATGAAAAGGGGAGTTTTATTCAGGTCCAGATGTGTATTGGGTATTGGATTATACACACAACCCATCCTCACCTGCATGTCATTATACACACAACCCATCCTCACCTGCATGTCATTATACACACAACCCATCCTCACCTGCATGTCATTATACACACAACCCATCCTCACCTGCATGTCATTATACACACAACCCATCCCCACCTGCATGTTATTTTACACACACAGCCAATACCACACACAGCCAATACCACACACAGCCAATACCACACACAGACACGAACACACACAGCCACTATCACACACAGCCAATATCACACACAGCCACTATCACACCACAGCCAATACCACACACAGACACTATCACACACACAGCCACTATCACACACACAGCCACCATCCCACACAGACACTATCACACCACAGCCAATACCACACACAGCCACTATCAGATAGATAGATAGATAGATAGATAGATAGATAGATAGATAGATAGATAGATAGATAGATAGATAGATAGATAGATAGATAGATAGATAGATAGATAGATAGATAGATAGATAGATAGATAGATAGATAGATAGATAGATAGATAGATAGATAGATAGATAGATAGATAGATAGATAGATAGATAGATAGATAGATAGATAGATAGATAGATAGATAGATAGATAGATAGATAGATAGATAGATAGATAGATAGATAGATAGATAGATAGATAGATAGATAGATAGATAGATAGATAGATAGATAGATATCGTGTGTGTGTGTGTGTGTGTGTGTGAGTGTGTGTGTGTGTGTGTGTGTGTGTGTGTGTGTGTGTGTGTGTGTGTGTGTGTGTGTGTGTGTGTGTGTGTGTGTGTGTGTGTGTGTGTGTGTGTGTGTGTGTGTGTGTGTGTGTGTGTGTGTGTGTGTGTGTGTGTGTGTGTGTGTGTGTGTGTGTGTGTGTTGTGTGTGTGTTTCTGGTGGTATACATCAGAGAATGTGTCACTGACTTGCATGTTGGCATAACAGTTTATTTTCTCAATGTGTACTGTGTGTGTGTGTGTGTGTGTGTGTGTGTGTGTGTGTGTGTGTGTGTGTGTGTGTGTGTGTGTGTGTGTGTGTGTGTGTGTGTGTGTGTGTGTGTGTTGTGTGTGTGTTTCTGGTGGTATACATCAGAGAATGTGTCACTGACTTGCATGTTGGCATAACAGTTTATTTTCTCAATGAGTACTGTGTGTGTGTGTGTGTGTGTGTGTGTGTGTGTGTGTGTGTGTGTGTGTGTGTGTGTGTGTGTGTGTGTGTGTGTGTGTGTGTGTGTGTGTGTGTGTGTGTGTGTGTGTGTGTGTGTGTGTGTGTGTGTGTGTGTGTGTGTGTGTGTGTGTGTGTGTGTGCGTGCGTGCGTGTGTGTGTCTATGTCTGTGCACAAGCCTATTCTCGTGTGAGTGTGCGATCTTACAATTAGCACTTTTATAAACCATGCTTGGCTGGCAGCTAGTTGGGGGTTAGTCTTCATGTCTGCTATGTCTCTCTGTGGTGAAATGACACTATGAGGTTGGTCAGGGCTGGGGCTGGTGGAGGAGCCAAGGAGGGAAGGAGGGATGGGATGGAGGGATATTGATCTGAAATGAAGAGTAGCGGGTCCTCAGTTCTCAGTTGGCCCCCAGGACCCCTACGGTATAATCTGCAGCCATGGCCCCTCCACATGGCAACGGGAGTGACGGGGGACGCAGGTGCAGGAGACAGACTGGGTCATTGACTGGGAGGTGCAGGAGACAGACTGGGTCATTGACTGGGAGGTGCAGGAGACAGACTGGGTCATTGACTGGGAGGTGCAGGAGACAGACTGGGTCATTGACTGGGAGGTGCAGGAGACAGACTGGGTCATTGACTGGGATGTGCAGGAGACAGACTTGGTCATTGACTGGGGCGGCGATGCTATCTCTGCTTCCTGCCCAGTCTGCCAGCACAGGTCACGCATTTTTCTCACTCACTCACTCTCTCGCTCTAATACCTCCTACTGTGCATATCATTGTTCTCCTCTCCTCTCCTCTCCTCTCCTCTCCTCTCCTCTCCTCTCCTCTCCTCTCCTCTCCTCTCCTCTCCTCTCCTCTCCTCTCCTCTCCTCTCCTCTCCTCTCCTCTCCTCTCCTCTCCTCTCCTCTGCCATGGCTCTCCTCTTTCGCTGCACTCTCTCTCTCTTTCTCTCTCTAATACCTCCTACTGTGCATATCATCCCTGCATAAATAGTCACACACCCTGGGTCTCCTCCGCCACCCTGGGTCTCCTCCGCCACCCTGGGTCTCCTCCGCCACCCTGGGTCTCCGCCACCCTGGGTCTCCTCCGCCACTCTGGGTCTCCTCCGCCACCCTGAGTATGTAAGAGGGGGAGAGAGGCAGCAGAGGGAGGTGTAGAGAGAGGGTTTTTTTCTTTCATCAATAAGATAATCTTTATCAAGGGGACCCACCACCACTCTGTCTGTCTGCCTGCTGTATCCATCACCACTCTGTCTGTCTGTCTGCCTGCTGTATCCACCACCACTCTGTCTGTCTGCCTGCTAATCCATCACCACTCTGTCTGTCTGTCTGCCTGCTGTACCCACCACCACTCTGTCTGTCTGCCTGCTGTATCCATCACCACTCTGTCTGTCTGCCTGCTGTATCCATCACCACTCTGTCTGTCTGCCTGCTGTATCCATCACCACTCTGTCTGTCTGCCTGCTGTATCCATCACCACTCTGTCTGTCTGCCTGCTGTATCCATCACCACTCTGTCTGTCTGCCTGCTGTATCCATCACCACTCTGTCTGTCTGCCTGCTGTATCCATCACCACTCTGTCTGTCTGCCTGCTGTATCCATCGGCATCCCTCATTCATCTCTCCTCTTCTACCACACTGCCAGCTGCATACATTACCATAATATATAACAGGCTTTAGTTCATTAGCTGCTGTGGTTGGGAGTTATGATAGCAGTAATGTGTATCTCTCTATCTTCCTACTCTCTGATGCATATTTATGTAGCCTATATGAGTGTATACAAATGAACCATATTGCAAATCCCTGGGAAGAGATTTAAATCCATATTCAGAGCCAGATATATTGAGTAAGTGTCTGTGAAAATGTCACTATGAAAGATGATGTTACTTAATAGGCTAGGTAATGGAGTTAAGCTACTAGTGGAGTTAAACCAGAACGGACAGCATTTTAGCAACATTAAATCTTATTTAAATGTTTTTATATACACCCTCAGGAAGAATATGGCACTTAAAAAAAAAAAAATCTAACAAGCGAGCACTTAGATATGGTAATTTTCACATTTTCATAAATTCTTAGAATGTTTGGGAATGACATATACTAAGGCATTTATAAAAATTCTATAGCATTATAGAGTCCGAAAGCGGCAGTGAGTTTGGACAATTAATAGACACTGCAGTAAATAAAACCCCAAAAATAAACTGTCTTGTTCAGAACCTGAGTCTACACAGACCGGTGCGCCATAGCCAATCAGAGCTACAGTAGCCCTATATGCAAACAAGCCATTTGCCACACAGGGCTGCCATCGTTCACTTTCAACTGGACTGTGTGTTTACAGGCAGATGCAATAGAGCAACTTTAGATCATTAGAACACATTCAACAAAAGCCACAAAATAAACCTGAATGGATTTCTGCAAATATGTAAATACCACAGGAGTTCTCTTCCATTTGGTAACTTTACAGTCCTATTGATCAAACAACCATAAAAAGGTAGTCTATATGCACTCTCTCAAACATTGTCAGATAGTTGCCCATCAAAATTTCACTGGTAAATGATGGGAAATAGTAAGTAACCTGCTTGTCCTTCTGCAGCTTGCCTGCCAATGCATGCTTGTTATGACTGACTTGTGATACTTGCCCTTGCTCATTTGATTGTATTGATATTCTCAGCCTTAGTTACATTCGTCCGTTTTTGTACAAAATATTGAGTAATTGAAACTGAAACAGTGCATCCAGAATGGAGGCAGCAAACAATGTACCAGGCAGAACAGCTGTGGTTTGCAACCTGATAGCAATATTTTTTGGACTACCAAGAAATGCATTGGTAAATTATATGAATCATGCATTGAACTGCATCCATCTATTCTGCCAACAATGCCTTAGTGTACTTCACTGAATGTTGAGTCAAATATAACCTTTTTTTAAAACTGCTTTTAAAGTAGGTTTTGTATTATAAACAGTTTTTTTTTTTTTACTGATATTATGATTGTCTGTTTGTTTCATATCTGCAAAGTAGTTAAAACGCTGTCAGTTTAACGTTAAGATAGGTAGTGGCGTTAAGATAGGTAGTGGCGTTAAGATAGGTAGTGGCGTTAAGATAGGTAGTGGCGTTAAGATAGGTAGTGGCGTTAAGATAGGTAGTGGCGTTAAGATAGGTAGTGGCGTTAAGATAGGTAGTGGCGTTAAGATAGGTAGTGGCGTTAAGATAGGTAGTGGCGTTAAGATAGGTAGTGGCGTTTTAGAAGAGTGTGGTTGTTCTTTTAGAAGAGTGTGGTTGTTCTTTTAGAAGAGTGTGGTTGTTCTTTTAGAAGAGTGTGGTTGTTCTTTTAGAAGAGTGTGGTTGTTCTTTTAGAAGAGTGTGGTTGTTCTTTTAGAAGAGTGTGGTTGTTCTTTTAGAAGAGTGTGGTTGTTCTTTTAGAAGAGTGTGGTTGCTTGGTGAGAATAGGAGATCCTATTCAGGTGGGAACACCCAATAAGTGCATGCATGACACACTCACTATCCACACACACACACACACACACACACAAACACACACATACACACACATACACACACACACACATTCACCAATCACTCCACTGCATTGTGTCGGCTCACTGGCGTATCGCCGCAGCAGGAGTCTGTGTGTGTGTGTGTGTGTGTGTGTGTGTGTGTGTGTGTGTGTGTGTGTGTGTGTGTGTGTGTGTGTGCGTGCGTGCGTGCGTGCGTGCGTGCGTGCGTGCGTGCGTGCGTGCGTGCGTGCGTGCGTGCGTGCGTGCGTGCGTGCGTGCGTGCGTGCGTGCGTTTGTGCGTTGTGCGTGTGCGTGTGTGTGTGGATGAGAGTGAGAGAGAGGGAGTACAGGACCAGTGCCATAACTCAACCAGGCATGCCCACAGACACTGTTAAACACAGCCACACAGAACCATATCATGTGTCCCAGTAATACTGTGTACACACACTGTTCACACAACCTCACTTTAATGTTACCATACTGTTCCTACAACCTCACTTTAATGTTACCACACTGTTCCCACAACCTCACTTTAACGTTACCACACTGTTCCCACAACCTCACTTTAATGTTACCACACTGTTCCCACAACCTCACTTTAATGTTACCACTACGTTCCCATAACCTCACTTTAATGTTACCACACTGTTCCCACAACCTCACTTTAATGTTACCACACTGTTCCCACAACCTCACTTTAACGTTGCCACACTGTTCCCACAACCTCACTTTAACGTTACCACACTGTTCCCACAACCTCACTTTAATGTTACCACACTGTTCCCACAATCTCACTTTAACGTTACCACTACGTTCCCATAACCTCACTTTAATGTTACCACTACGTTCCCATAACCTCACTTTAATGTTACCACTACGTTCCCATAACCTCACTTTAATGTTACCACTACGTTCCCATAACCTCACTTTAATGTTACCACTACGTTCCCACAACCTCACTTTAATGTTACCACTACGTTCCCATAACCTCACTTTAATGTTACTACTACGTTCCCATAACCTCACTTTAATGTTACCACTACGTTCCCACAACCTCACTTTAATGTTACCACTACGTTCCCATAACCTCACTTTAATGTTACCACTACGTTCCCATAACCTCACTTTAATGTTACCACTACGTTCCCACAACCTCACTTTAATGTTACCACTACGTTCCCATAACCTCACTTTAATGTTACCACTACGTTCCCATAACCTCACTTTAATGTTACCACTACGTTCCCATAACCTCACTTTAATGTTACCACTACGTTCCCATAACCTCACTTTAATGTTACCACTACGTTCCCATAACCTCACTTTAATGTTACTACTATGTTCCCATAACCTCACTTTAATGTTACCACTACGTTCCCATAACCTCACTTTAATGTTACCACTACGTTCCTACAACGGATCATCTCACCACAGTCAAAGAGAAAGGGAGAATAAGACATGGTCAGTGTCGCGACCTACTATGGGGTACAACAGGAAACGACCTACTATGGGGTTCAACAGGAAACGACCTACTATGGGGTACAACAGGAAACGACCTACTATGGGGTTCAACAGGAAACAACCTACTATGGGGTTCAACAGGAAACAACCTACTATGGGGTTCAACAGGAAACAACCTACTATGGGGTTCAACAGGAAACAACCTACTATGGGGTTCAACAGGAAACAACCTACTATGGGGTTCAACAGGAAACGACCTACTATGGGGTACAACAGGAAACGACCTACTATGGGGTTCAACAGGAAACAACCTACTATGGGGTTCAACAGGAAACGACCTACTATGGGGTACAACAGGAAACGACCTACTATGGGGTTCAACAGGAAACAACCTACTATGGGGTTCAACAGGAAACAACCTACTATGGGGTTCAACAGGAAACAACCTACTATGGGGTTCAACAGGAAACGGGTGTCATGTTTTTACATGTACAGCGGGTGAAATAAGTATTGAACACGTCACCATTTTTCTCAGTAAATATATTTCCAAAGGTGATATTGACATGACATTTTCACCAGATGTTGGTAACAACCAAAGTAATCCATACATACAAAGAAACCAAAACAAATAAGTTCAGAAATTAACTTATGTGTAATAAAGTGAAATGACACAGGGAAAAAGTATTGAACACATGAAGAAAGGGAGGTTCAAAAAGGCATGGAAAGCCAAGACAACAGCTGAAAACTATCAGTAATTAAAAAGCAATCCAGCCCCCTGTCAGTGCAAATTAATATCAGCTGGTTCAGTCCCAACTGATGGCCTACAAAAAGGTCTCATTGCCAAGGTGTCACACAAGACACATCTCATGATGGGTAAGAGGTGTCTCAAGACATTCGCAACCTAATTGTTGCAAAACATATTGATGGCATTGATTATAGGCGCATTTCTAAGCTTCTGAATGTTCCAGTGAGCACTGTTGGGGCCATAATACGGAAGTGGAAAGACAATCATTTCACCATATATTTGCCTCGACCAGGTGCTCCTCGTAAATTTGCCCATTCATCCTTCCCTCAATTATGTGAAGTTTGCCAGTACCATTTGCTGAAAAGCAGCCCCACACCATGATGTTCCCACCTCCAAACTTCACTGTTGGTATGGTGTTTTTAGGGTGATGTGCAGTGCCATTTCTCCTCCAAACATGGTGTGTATTATGACATCCAAACAGTTCAATTTTGCTCTCATCTGACCACACTATATTCTCCCAGTATTTCACTGGCTTTTCCAAATGTTGTGCAGCAAACTTTAAGCGAGCTTCAACATGCTTTTTTTTCAGCAATGGAGACTTGCGTGGTGAGCGTGCATACAGGCCATGGCGGTGGAGTGCATTACTTAATGTTTTCTTTGAGACAACAGTACCTGCTAATTGCAGGTCTTTTTGAAGCTCTCCACAAGTGGTCCTTGGCTCTTGGACAACTCTTCTGATTATTCTTTTCACTCCTCTGTCAGAAATCTTACGAGGAGCACCTGGTCGAGGTAAATTTATGGTGAAATGATTGTCTTTCCACTTCCGTATTATGGCCCCAACAGTGCTCACTGGAACATTCAGAAGCTTAGAAATGCGCCTATAACCAATGCCATCATTATGTTTTGCAACAATTAGGTTGCGAATGTCTTGAGACAGCTCTTTGCTTTTACCCATCATGAGATGTGTCTTGTGTGACACCTTGGCAATGAGACCTTAATGTAGGCCATCAGTTGGGACTGAACCAGCTGATATTAATTTGCACTGACAGGGGGCTGGATTGCTTTTTAATTACTGATAGTTTTCAGCTGTTGTCTTGGCTTTCCATGCCTTTTTAAACCTCCCTTTCTTCATGTGTTCAATACTTTTTCCCTGTGTCATTTCACATTATTACACAGAAGTTAATTTCTGAACTTATTTGTTTTGGTTTCTTTGTATGTATGGATTACTTTGGTTGTTACCAACATCTGGTGAAACTTTCATGTCAATAGCACCTTTGGAAATATATTTACTGAGAAAAATGGTGACGTGTTCAATACTTATTTCACCCGCTGTAGATGTACAACCAGGATGGTAGGTTATTATTCTATATGGCCATCTAATTTCATGGCTGTGTGTTTTCCACCACATGTGAGGGTAATGTAATGTATGTAACGTTATTCCTGCATTATGAATGTAATGTTATTTCTGCATTATGAATGTTATGTTATTCCTGCATTATGAATATAATGTTATTCATGCATTATGAATATAATGTTATTCCTGCATTATGAATCGAATGTTATGCCTGCATTATGAATGTTATGTTATTCCTCCATTATGAATATAATGTTATTCCTGCATTATGATTGTTATGTTATTCCTGCATTATGAATATAATGTTATTCCTGCATTATGAATGTAATGTTATTCCTTCATTATGAATATAATGTTATTCCTGCATTATGAATGTAATGTTATTCCTTCATTATGAATATAATGTTATTCCTGCATTATGAATGTTATGTTATTCCTGCATTATGAATGTAATGTTATTCCTTTATTATGACTATAATGTTATTCCTGCATTATGAATGTTATGTTATTCCTGCATTATGAATCGAATGTTATGCCTGCATTATGAATGTAATGTTATTCCTGCATTATGAATGTAATGTTATTCCTGCATTATGAATATAATGTTATTCCTGCATTATGAATGTAATGTTATTCCTGCATTATGAATGTAATGTAATTCCTGCATTTTGAATGTAATGTTATTCCTGCATTATGAATGTAATGTTATTCCTGCATTATGAATGTAATGTTATCCCTGCATTATGAATGTAATGTTATTCCTGCATTATGAATGTAATGTTATTCCTTCATTATGAATGTAATGTTATTCCTTCATTATGAATGTAATGTTATTCCTGCATTATGAATGTAATGTTATTCCTTCATTATGAATGTAATGTTATTCCTTCATTATGAATGTAATGTTATTCCTGCATTATGAATGTAATGTTATTCCTGCATTATGAATGTAATGTTATTCCTGCATTATGAATGTAATGTTATTCCTGCATTATGAATGTAATGTTATTCCTTCATTATGAATGTAATGTTATTCCTTCATTATAAATGTAATGTTATTCCTGCATTATGAATGTACTGTTATTCCTGCATTATGAATGTAATGTTATTCCTGCATTATGAATGTAATGTCAACACAGACCGCCATCCTGGAGGATAATTGTTAAAGAGGATAAAGTGAGGTGTCCATTATCACAACGCTCCAACCTGTCATTAAAAGCTTTTTCATCTCAGCGGCAGACAAGCTAATTCACCCATTTATATGTATATATGCAAAAATCTTCGCCAGCCATTAAAACTATTCAAATTAAATTGAATCACCTTGTTAATTTGTTGCTTTTCCCCAAACCCCAAGACGGATGTGGATGTGGATCTCGACCTCGTCGATTTAGTCACACACTACTGAGTGTTAAGAAATACCATTATCACCCCAAGCTGATAACGCTAATTAAAGAGACCTTTGTCTTTACAAAGAAGTTGAGGAAGGGTGTGTGTGTTTGTGTGTGTGTGTGTGTGTGTGTGTGTGTGTGTGTGTGTGTGTGTGTGTGTGTGTGTGTGTGTGTGTGTGTGTGTGTGTGTGTGTGTGTGTGTGTGTGTGTGTGTGTGTGTGTGTGTGTGTGTGTGTGTGTGTGTGTGTGTGTGTCTGTGTGTGTGTCTACCACTGAAGCTGTAATGAAACTAATCCTGACGATGAGATTCTCCCAGTGTCTCCTACCTCTCCTGGGCTCTATGAGAGGCAGAAATATGACTGGTAGTGAGCCAGGAACTCATGCTAATCTGTCTGTGTGAGGAGAGGATGGGAGCACTGGGCTGTAGGGAACCCAGGATGATGATAGGAAGATGGGATGAATGTGAGGATGAGGATGGAGGTTTGGAGGAAGGATTCAGTCAGTCTGTTGGCTCCTTTGGGATACATTAAAGGTGTCTAACGATGTCACACTGATCCCTGTGACAGAGGAGGTATCGCCATGGCGACAAGGTGACTGACTGCTCCATGCCTGGTGCTGACAGCATGAGGTGACCGAGGGCCGGGCTTATGAGTTAACACGTCTCTGATAGGCTGTCAATCTGTTTGATTGACACCTGCCTGGGACTGACGTATTCTCTGCGTTTTGTGGTAGTGTCAGTTAGGGTCAACATAGAGGAGCCAGGGACTGCGGGGGTTAACCTTTAACCGAAGGTCTAGAGGTTTACACACAAGCAAAACAGAAGTGTCGTATATATCTGTTCCATTACTCACTCCTCACTCAGAGAAGATGAGACTCTGTTTGCGGCTAACATTAGTCACACAGAGAAAGACTTCCACTGATTAAAGCCACCGTGCCACAAGCAGAAGGTTCAGCTAATGAGATCCAGGACAGGGGACACTTGGAGTTGACAATAATGTCAGCATCAAAAGGAGATTGACTTGTGGCTTTCTAATTACTGGCTTGATGTCACTGTCCGTGAGACTGAAGTCACATGATAAACAGCTGATGGATACAAGAGGAGAAAATGTGACTTTCTAAAGGGAAGAGGAAGCAAGATTAAGCAAAATATCCTAGTTGAAAGAGTGACAGGAAGAGTGACAGAAAGAGTGACAGAAAGAGTGACAGGAAGAGTGACAGGAAGAGTGACAGAAAGAGTGACAGGAAGAGTGACAGAAAGAGTGTGGGAAGGAGTGTGTGAGGAGTGTGGGAGGAGTGTGGGAGGAGTGTGGGAGGAGTGTGGGAGGAGTGTGGGAGGAGTGTCGGAAGGGGAATAGTGAGAAATAAGAAAATCAGAAAAGTCATTTTTTGTATCACTCTCTGTAGCATCCACTAAACACACCCACTAAACACACCCACTAAACACACCCACTAAACACACCCACTAAACACACCCACTAAACACACCCACTAAACACATCCACTAAACACACCCTCTAAACACACCCACTAAACACACCCACTAAACACACCCACTAAACACACCCACTAAACACACCCACTAAACACACCCACTAAACACACCCACTAAACACACCCACTAAACTCACCCACTAAACTCACCCACTAAACTCACCCACTAAACACATCCACTAAACACACCCACTAAACACACCCACTAAACACACCCACTAAACACACCCACTAAACTCACCCACTAAACACACCCACTAAACACATCCACTAAACACACCCTCTAAACACACCAACTAAACACACCCACTAAACACACCCACTAAACACACCCTCTAAACACACCCTCTAAACACACCCACTAAACACACCCTCTAAACACACCCACTAAACACATCCACTAAACACACCCTCTAAACACACCCACTAAACACACCCTCTAAACACATCCACTAAACACATCCACTAAACACACCCTCTAAACACACCCACTAAACACACCCTCTAAACACATCCACTAAACACACCCTCTAAACACACCCACTAAACACACCCTCTAAACACACCCACTAAACACATCCACTAAACACACCCACTAAACACACCCACTAAACACACCCTCTAAACACACCCACTAAACACACCCTCTAAACACACCCACTAAACACACCCACTAAACACACCCTCTAAACACACCCACTAAACACACCCTCTAAACACACCCTCTAAACACACCCACTAAACACACCCACTAAACACACCCTCTAAACACACCCACTAAACACACCCACTAAACACACCCTCTAAACACACCCACTAAACACACCCACTAAACACACCCTCTAAACACACCCTCTAAACACACCCACTAAACACACCCTCTAAACACACCCTCTAAACACACCCACTAAACACACCCTCTAAACACACCCTCTAAACTCACCTACTAAACACACCCTCTAAACACACCCACTAAAAACACCCTCTAAACACACCCACTAAACACACCCTCTAAACACACCCTCTAAACACACCCACTAAACACATCAACTAAACACACCCTCTAAACACACCCACTAAACACACCCTCTAAACACGCCTTCTAAACACACCCACTAAATACACCCTCTAAACACACCCACTAAACACACCCTCTAAACACACCCTCTAAACACACCCTCTAAACACACCCTCTAAACACACCCACTAAACACACCCTCTAAACACACCCTCTAAACTCACCTACTAAACACACCCTCTAAACACACCCACTAAACACACCCTCTAAACACACCCTCTAAACTCACCTACTAAACACACCCTCTAAACACACCCACTAAACACACCCACTAAACACATCCACTAAACACACCCTCTAAACACACCCTCTAAACACACCCACTAAACACACCCTCTAAACACACCCACTAAACACACCCTCTAAACACACCCACTAAACACACCCACTAAACACACCCACTAAACACACCCACTAAACACACCCACTAAACACACCCTCTAAACACACCCTCTAAACACACCCTCTAAACACACCCACTAAACACACCCTCTAAACACACCCACTAAACACATCCACTAAACACACCCTCTAAACACACCCACTAAACACACCCTCTAAACACATCCACTAAACACACCCACTAAACACACCCACTAAACACACCCTCTAAACACACCCTCTAAACACACCCTCTAAACACACCCACTAAACACACCCTCTAAACACACCCACTAAACACACCCTCTAAACACATCCACTAAACACACCCTCTAAACACACCCACTAAACACACCCTCTAAACACACCCACTAAACACATCCACTAAACACACCCACTAAACACACCCTCTAAACACACCCACTAAACACACCCACTAAACACACCCACTAAACACACCCACTAAACACACCCTCTAAACACACCCACTAAACACACCCTCTAAACACACCCTCTAAACACACCCTCTAAACACACCCACTAAACACACCCTCTAAACACACCCACTAAACACATCCACTAAACACACCCTCTAAACACACCCACTAAACACACCCACTAAACACACCCTCTAAACACACCCACTAAACACACCCTCTAAACACACCCACTAAACACATCCACTAAACACACCCTCTAAACACACCCACTAAACACACCCTCTAAACACACCCACTAAACACACCCTCTAAACACACCCACTAAACACACCCACTAAACACACCCTCTAAACACATCCACTAAACACACCCACTAAACACACCCACTAAACACACCCTCTAAACACACCCTCTAAACACACCCTCTAAACACACCCACTAAACACACCCTCTAAACACACCCTCTAAACACACCCACTAAACACACCCACTAAACACACCCTCTAAACACACCCTCTAAACACACCCTCTAAACACACCCTCTAAACTCACCTACTAAACACACCCTCTAAACACACCCACTAAACACACCCTCTAAACACACCCACTAAACACACCCTCTAAACACACCCTCTAAACACACCCACTAAACACACCCTCTAAACACACCCACTAAACACATCCACTAAACACACCCTCTAAACACACCCACTAAACACACCCTCTAAACACATCCACTAAACACATCCACTAAACACACCCTCTAAACACACCCACTAAACACACCCTCTAAACACATCCACTAAACACACCCTCTAAACACACCCACTAAACACACCCTCTAAACACACCCACTAAACACATCCACTAAACACACCCACTAAACACACCCACTAAACACACCCTCTAAACACACCCACTAAACACACCCTCTAAACACACCCACTAAACACACCCACTAAACACACCCTCTAAACACACCCACTAAACACACCCTCTAAACACACCCTCTAAACACACCCACTAAACACACCCACTAAACACACCCTCTAAACACACCCACTAAACACACCCACTAAACACACCCTCTAAACACACCCACTAAACACACCCACTAAACACACCCTCTAAACACACCCTCTAAACACACCCACTAAACACACCCTCTAAACACACCCTCTAAACACACCCACTAAACACACCCTCTAAACACACCCTCTAAACTCACCTACTAAACACACCCTCTAAACACACCCACTAAAAACACCCTCTAAACACACCCACTAAACACACCCTCTAAACACACCCTCTAAACACACCCACTAAACACATCAACTAAACACACCCTCTAAACACACCCACTAAACACACCCTCTAAACACGCCTTCTAAACACACCCACTAAATACACCCTCTAAACACACCCACTAAACACACCCTCTAAACACACCCTCTAAACACACCCTCTAAACACACCCTCTAAACACACCCACTAAACACACCCTCTAAACACACCCTCTAAACTCACCTACTAAACACACCCTCTAAACACACCCACTAAACACACCCTCTAAACACACCCTCTAAACTCACCTACTAAACACACCCTCTAAACACACCCACTAAACACACCCACTAAACACACCCTCTAAACACACCCTCTAAACACACCCACTAAACACATCAACTAAACACACCCTCTAAACACACCCACTAAACACACCCTCTAAACACGCCTTCTAAACACACCCACTAAACACACCCTCTAAACACACCCTCTAAACACACCCACTAAACACATCCTCTAAAAACATCCACTAAACACACCGTTTAAACACACCTTACTTCTTGTATTTTGATACTTTTTCATACTGCTGCTCTATGTATAATGTATCGTGTATCTGTCTTTTGTATATTTTCGTTCTGGCATTTTGCACCTGCCCTGTGTTTTTTTCGTAGCTGCTTGACAAAGAAATTTCCCCTCGGGGATCAATAAACTATCTATCTATCTATCTATCTATCTATCTATCTATCTATCTATCTATCTATCTATCTATCTATCTATCTATCTATCTATCTATCTATCTATCTATCTATCTATCTATCTATCTATCTATCTATCTATCTATCTATCTATCTATCTATCTAAACACATACACTAAACACATCCACTAAACACATCCACTAAACACATCCACTAAACTCACCCACTAAACTCACCCACTAAACTCACCCACTAAACACATCCACTAAACACACCCACTAAACACACCCACTAAACACACCCACTAAACACACCCACTAAAAGCAGATCCTTCCGTACGTTGACACTATAAAGGAAGGTAGCATACGTGTGTACAAACAGCAGACAAACTGGCTGAGGGAGATTTAGACAGAGAGGAGAGGGAACCGGCAGGGTTTGTAAACATAAACACTGGGTTAGTTTCAGTACTGAGAAGGTGTTGGCTACAGCGAAACTCCTTGCTCAGCGTCATGGTAACAGAGCAGGTCACCACCACACAGGATTAGCGTGGATGTTCCCACCGTGAATCATACAGAGAGTTCTGTACTGGGACACTGTAGGCCTAGTGTTGGTGTTGTCTATTGTTTGTTACAGGTGAATCATTCTTACAGGGAAGAGAAACGTGTGCGTATCGGTAGAAATTTGACACACGGTCTACACCAATCCAATGATTATAAACCATAGAGGAATGCCAACTTTGAGGAAGAAAGGGCATTAGATGTTTACCCAGTGCTATAGTACTGAAGTAATGAACACTAACGTGGAAGACGTCTGGTCTGTGTCCTGGGCTGGGCTACACACACACACAGATGATGCTGAGATGATGATGGCGGACCATTGGGACAGAGGAAAGGTTGATGACGGTGTGGGAGGAGTGTGGGAGAATTGTGGGAAGGCGTGTGGGAGGAGTGTGGGAGGAGTGTGGGAAGGCGTGTGGGAGGAGTGTGGGAGGAGTGTGGGAGGAGTGTGGGAGGAATGTGGGAGGAGTGTGGGAGGAGTGTGGGAGGAATGTGGGAGGAGTGTGGGAAGGCGTGTGGTAGGAGTGTGGGAAGGCATGTGGGAGGAGTGTGTTAGGAGTGTGGGAGGAGTGTGGAAGGAGTGTGGGAAGAAGTGTGGGAAGGCATGTGGGAGGAGTGTGGTAGGAGTGTGGGAGGAGTGTGGGAGGAGTGTGGGAGGAGTGTGGGAAGGCATGTGGGAGGAGTGTGGGAGGAGTGTGGGAAGGCATGTGGGAGGAGTGTGGGAGGAGTGTGGGAAGGCATGTGGGAGGAGTGTGGAAGGAGTGTGGGAGGAATGGTATAGTGAGAAACAAGAATATCTAAAAAGTATTTTTTTCTAACCCTCTCTGTAGCATCCACTAAACACACCCACTAAACACACCCACTAAACACACCTTCTAAACACACCCACTAAACACACCCTCTAAACACACCTTCTAAACACACCCACTAAACACACCCTCTAAACACACCTTCTAAACACACCCACTAAACACACCCTCTAAACACACCTTCTAAACACACCCACTAAACACACCCTCTAAACACACCTTCTAAACACACCCACTAAACACACCCTCTAAACACACCTTCTAAACACACCCACTAAACACACCCTCTAAACTCACCCACTAAACGCACCCACTAAACACACCCTCTAAACACACCTTCTAAACACACCCACTAAACACACCCTCTAAACACACCTTCTAAACACACCCTCTAAACACACCCTCTAAACTCACCCACTAAACACACCCTCTAAACACACCCACTAAACACACCCACTAAACACACCCTCTAAACTCACCCACTAAACACACCCTCTAAACACACCCTCTAAACACACCCACTAAACACACCCTCTAAACACATCCACTAAACACACCCTCAAAACACACCTTCTAAACACATCCACTAAACACACCCTCTAAACACACCCACTAAACACACCCACTAAACACACCCTCTAAACACACCCACTAAACACACCCACTAAACACACACCCTCTAAACACAACATCTAAACACACCCTCTAAACACATGCACTAAACATACCCTCTAAACACACCCTCTAAAGACACCCACTAAACACGTCCTCTAAAAACATCCACTAAACACACCGTTTAAACACACCGTACTTCTTGTATTTTGATACTTTTTCATACTGCCGCTCTATGTATAATGTATCGTGTATCTGTCTTTTGTGTATTTTCGTTCTGGCATTTTGCACCTGCCCTGTGTTTTTTTCGTAGCTGCTTGACAAAGAAATTTCCCTTCGGGATCAATAAAGTATCTATCTATCTATCTATCTATCTATCTATCTATCTATCTATCTATCTATCTATCTATCTATCTATCTATCTATCTATCTATCTATCTATCTATCTATCTATCTATCTATCTATCTATCTATCTAAACACATCCACTAAACACACCCACTAAACACACCCACTAAACACACCCTCTAAACTCACCCACTAAACACACCCTCTAAACACACCCTCTAAACACACCCACTAAACACACCCTCTAAACACATCCACTAAACACACCCTCAAAACACACCTTCTAAACACATCCACTAAACACACCCTCTAAACACACCCACTAAACACACCCACTAAACACACCCTCTAAACACACCCACTAAACACACCCACTAAACACACACCCTCTAAACACAACATCTAAACACACCCTCTAAACACATGCACTAAACATACCCTCTAAACACACCCTCTAAAGACACCCACTAAACACGTCCTCTAAAAACATCCACTAAACACACCGTTTAAACACACCGTACTTCTTGTATTTTGATACTTTTTCATACTGCCGCTCTATGTATAATGTATCGTGTATCTGTCTTTTGTGTATTTTCGTTCTGGCATTTTGCACCTGCCCTGTGTTTTTTTCGTAGCTGCTTGACAAAGAAATTTCCCTTCGGGGATCAATAAAGTATCTATCTATCTATCTATCTATCTATCTATCTATCTATCTATCTATCTATCTATCTATCTATCTAAACACATCCACTAAACACACCCACTAAACACACCCACTAAACACACCCTCTAAACTCACCCACTAAACACACCCTCTAAACACACCCTCTAAACACACCCACTAAACACACCCTCTAAACACATCCACTAAACACACCCTCAAAACACACCTTCTAAACACATCCACTAAACACACCCTCTAAACACACCCACTAAACACACCCACTAAACACACCCTCTAAACACACCCACTAAACACACCCACTAAACACACACCCTCTAAACACAACATCTAAACACACCCTCTAAACACATGCACTAAACATACCCTCTAAACACACCCTCTAAAGACACCCACTAAACACGTCCTCTAAAAACATCCACTAAACACACCGTTTAAACACACCGTACTTCTTGTATTTTGATACTTTTTCATACTGCCGCTCTATGTATAATGTATCGTGTATCTGTCTTTTGTGTATTTTCGTTCTGGCATTTTGCACCTGCCCTGTGTTTTTTTCGTAGCTGCTTGACAAAGAAATTTCCCTTCGGGGATCAATAAAGTATCTATCTATCTATCTATCTATCTATCTATCTATCTATCTATCTATCTATCTATCTATCTATCTATCTATCTATCTATCTATCTATCTATCTAAACACATCCACTAAACACATCCACTAAACACACCCAATAAAAGCAGATCCTTCCGTACGTTGACACTATAAAGGAAGGTAGCATACGTGTGTACAAACAGCAGACAAACTGGCTGAGGGAGATTTAGACAGAGAGGAGAGGGAACCGGCAGGGTTTGTAAACATAAACACTGGGTTAGTTTCAGTACTGAGAAGGTGTTGGCTACAGCGAAACTCCTTGCTCAGCGTCATGGTAACAGAGCAGGTCACCACCACACAGGATTAGCGTGGATGTTCCCACCGTGAATCATACACAGAGTTCTGTACTGGGACACTGTAGGCCTAGTGTTGGTGTTGTCTATTGTTTGTTACAGGTGAAACATTCTTACAGGGAAGAGAAACGTGTGCGTATCGGTAGAAATTTGACACACGGTCTACACCAATCCAATGATTATAAACCATAGAGGAATGCCAACTTTGAGGAAGAAAGGGCATTAGATGTTTACCCAGTGCTATAGTACTGAAGTAATGAACACTAACGTGGAAGACGTCTGGTCTGTGTCCTGGGCTGGGCTACACACACACACAGATGATGCTGAGATGATGATGGCGGACCATTGGGACAGAGGAAAGGTTGATGACGGACCACCGGGACAGAGGGAAAGTTGATGACGGACCACCAGGACAGAGGGAAGGTTGATGACGGACCACCGGGACAGAGGGAAGGTTGATGACGGACCACCGGGACAGAGGGAAGGTTGATGACGGACCACCGGGACAGAGGGAAGGTTGATGACGGACCACCAGGACAGAGGGAAGGTTGATGACGGTGTGGGAGGAGTGTGAGAGAATTGTGGGAAGGCGTGTGGGAGGAGTGTGGGAGGAGTGTGGGAAGGCATTTGGGAGGAGTGTGGTAGGAGTGTGGGAGGACTGTGGGAGGAGTGTGGGAGGAATGTGGGAGGAGTGTGGGAACGGCGTGTGGGAGGAGTGTGGTAGGAGTGTGGGAAGGAGTGTGGTAGGAGTGTGGGTTGATGACGGACCACCAGGACAGAGGGAAGGTTGATGACGGACCACCGGGACAGAGGGAAGGTTGATGACGGACCACCGGGACAGAGGGAAGGTTGATGACGGTGTGGGAGGAGTGTGAGAGAATTGTGGGAAGGCGTGTGGGAGGAGTGTGGGAAGGCATTTGGGAGGAGTGTGGTAGGAGTGTGGGAGGAGTGTGGGAGGAATGTGGGAGGAGTGTGGGAAGGCGTGTGGGAGGAGTGTGGTAGGAATGTGGGAAGGCATTTGGGAGGAGTGTGGTAGGAGTGTGGGAGGAGTGTGGGAGGAATGTGGGAGGAGTGTGGGAAGGCGTGTGGGAGGAGTGTGGTAGGAGTGTGGGAAGGAGTGTGGTAGGAGTGTGGGTTGATGACGGACCACTGGGACAGAGGGAAGGTTGATGACTGACCACTGGGACAGAGGGAAGGTTGATGACTGACCACCGGGACAGAGGGAAGGTTGATGACGGACCACCGGGACAGAGGGAAGGTTGATGACGGACCACCGGGACAGAGGGAAGGTTGATGACGGACCACCGGGACAGAGGGAAGGTTGTAGGCTCTGAGATTTGATTTGTTTTCTCATTTTGTTTCCTCCTCTATGACAGTTTTTGGATCAACATTTAAGGGAAGCCTCATTTAATGAAAGTGTTGTTCATTTTTATATTGAACTCTTTAAATGCCCACAGATACACGTCTCTGAAGGAGGTTGGAATGTTCTACTGTGAGAGCATGACAGACAGAGAGCATGGGTACTGCACAGCAGGCAACGCTTACCCTGTGATAATCTGATACAAATAGATATTATTAAAATAAAATATACATATTTAAAAAATACTATTAATTGTTATGTTTTCTCAATGATTCTCGTGGTATTTATGCTCAAAATGTCCTAAACTCCATCAAAACAAGGGTATTCATGCCTTCCTTTCCAGCCATTTAAATACATATGGCCTTTCCTGAGTCCAGTCACTCTTAATGTACAAGCTAGGATCCTTTGCCTAGCTTGAAGTAGCTTAATTCGTTGCATTGAGCCGATTTCATATTTTGTGCATGCGTCGTGCCTCAACATGTTGTGTGGGTATTGTTTGTGCGTCTACATAATTTGGCGCTTGCATAACTTGAACTGAATAAAGCTAGCTAGCAAAAACAACCTGATAAATAGACACAATTATAGCTCAAATAACTTTCCAACCTGGAATAATGTAACGTCGTTTGGAGGGTTTGAAGAGTGGAATGTCACACAAGACGTTACATGACAGGAAACCACCATTTACCTCACTGCTATCTGTCGGGCAGGCGATGAGAGTGAGTACTGGACTATCCACTTGTCTGAAACATTATTACCAATTCATATTTTCCTAAAAAACAGAAATTAGTTATCTCTGGTTCTTTGGCCATTTTATGGGGGGATTGAATGGAAAAATAATGGGGTTATGGGATAAACGCTGAAAATAAGGTCTGAAGTTAACACAGGCTTAGGAGATATTATAAGTTTTGTTCTATGAGATAATATCATTCAGTTAATATGACTTTAATGAATTATGAAGCCTTTATGTGCTTGTTTTGATTAAATAAATGCTTATAAATTCACAACAAAATGTATTCAATCTCTTAAGGCTGCTTAACACCAACCTTATTATTAGCGTTTAACCAAAAACACTATAATTATGCATTTTTTCAGTTATTTAGATTGTTGTGTACATTTAGTTGGAACCATATTTATTAGAAACTGAGTGTATAAAACATCTAATTCTGAATTGCACCCGCTTTTAGACCAGCCTCAATTCGTCGGGACATGGACTTTACAAGGTATTGAATCCAATGCTTCCCACAGTTCTGTCAAGTTGTCTGGATGTTCTTTGGGTGGTGGAACATTGTTGATACACGAGGGAAACTGTTGAGTGTGAAAAACCCTGCAGCGTTGCAGTTCTTGACACACTCAAACCGGTACGCCTGGCACCTGCTACCATACCCCGTTCTAAGGCACTTCAATATTTAGTCTTGCCCAATCCATGTCTCAATTGTCTGAAGGCTTACAAATCCATTAACCTGTCTCCTCCCCTTCATCTACACTGATTGAAGTGGATTTAACAGGTGACATCAATAAGGGATCATAGCTTTTACCTGGATTCACCTAGTCAGTGTTTTGAGTGTTTTGAGTGTTTTGAGTGTTTTGAGTGTTTTCTCCACTCAGTGTATATGTGTGTAATAATATTATTGTGTGTGTGTGTGTGTGTGTGTGTGTGTTTGTGTGTGTGTGTGTGTGTGTGTGTGTGTGTGTGTGTGTGTGTGTGTGTGTGTGTGTGTGTGTGTGTGTGTGTGTGTGTGTTTGCACTTGCCGCGCATTGGAAGAATTTCAAATCCATTGTGAAAGACTGTGGCGGTCATGAAATTGTTTCAGCCGGTGATTGTGAAGCCAATAACTGCCGGTCTCACGGTTATTGACTGTTAATGAACATAAACACATTTATCATCTCCTGTCTTCCAAGCCACTGATGCAGACCTTTGGAACATCTACATTTTAAAAAGTCTAATAAATCCATGTAATATAGCCAACACATTTTAGACAGGTCTAAAGACACACGATATGAAGAAAATGTAGTCTAATTCAGAAGAACAGAATATCATACTCTGCGTTGTCCTTATGTTAGGACCTGATCTGGCTCTGCCGTATGGCTGTGGGATACGCTAGTTCATTTAGCAGACAAGATTTGTTTAGAACTCTTTGGTATTATTTTATATTATTTTATAGTATGAAGAATACAGTAACACTTGGGGATTTCCAAGTGGCGCAGTGGTCTAAGACACTGCATCTCAGTGCTAGAGGAGTCACTACAGACAACCTGGTTCAGTGGTCTAAGACACTGCATCTCAGTGCTAGAGGAGTCACTACAGACAACCTGGTTCAGTGGTCTAAGACACTGCATCTCAGTGCTAGAGGAGTCACTACAGACAACCTGGTTCAGTGGTCTAAGACACTGCATCTCAGTGCTAGAGGTGTCACTACAGACAACCTGGTTCAAATCCAGACTGTATCACAACCGGCTGTAATTGGAGTCCCATAGGGTGGTGCACACTTGGCCCAGCATCGTCCGAGTTTGGCCGGTGTAGGCCGTCATTGTTAATAAGAATTTGTTCTTAACTGACTTGCCTAGTTAAATAAAAATAATTATAATACAATTGAACATAGCTGAACAGTGTCTGGTCTAAAATGCTACAGTCCCTAGTGTAGACTTTGTCCAGGCTGGACAGCGGCTTCTCTGGTGTGGCTTTCTCTGCACTAGGCTGCTAGGTCTGTTCCAGAGAGCCATTGTCTGCCTCTGAGAGCCGAGAGGCACCCCATGACATCATCACCCTGGGCCACAGCACAATGGACCACCCTGTACAGGGAGTCAAGCAGAGGACCACAGCCTGGCTACTGACATACAGTACACTACTGATACAATCTGGAACAAATGTAACTATATATATTCTTAAACATACTCAATGAGAATAAACATAGATGTTTTTAAATGTATGTAAATTGTGAAGTCTGTAATGTATTTTTTATTATGGGTCGGACCCCGTTGGTGTCGGCTAATGGAGGCCCTAGTAAACCAACAATCTAATCAAACACCACACAATCATTTGTCTTGATAAGAAGTCAAGTCAATGCATTCCAATTGTAACAAATGCTGTATCTAAATAAGGTCAACGTGTTTTGCAGTGCAGACCACATGTAACCACAAGTGTTGCACAGTGTGATGTCCTGTAGAGAACCCACATGTTCAGAAACTCCATCTATTTCAGACAGAAACACAGACTCAAAACCACACAGACAGACGGCAGGTCCATAGGAAAAACATTTTATTGAAAATCATTTTCAGTTCTTAACAGACTGGTGGAATGTGTGTCACTTTTCCTCACTTCAGTTTATTTTGTTTTGAATGTTTAACCATTTCAACGGCCTGGCTAAGGAAACCAGAACAGACACCTGGAAACCAGAACAGACTAAGGAAACCAGAACAGACTAAGGAAACCAGAACAGACTAAGGAAACCAGAACAGACTAAGGAAACCAGAACAGACTAAGGAAACCAGAACAGACTAAGGAAACCAGAACAGACTAAGGAAACCAGGACAGACTAATGAAACCAGGACAGACTAAGGAAACCAGAACGGACTAACGAAACCAGGACAGACTAAGGAAACCAGGACGGACTAACGAAACCAGGACAGACTAAGGAAACCAGTACAGACTAAGGAAACCAGGACAGGGAGACAAATGAACAAATCAATCATAATACTGTGTATACACTTACTGGACAGAAATCAAATAAAAAACAGAACAAAAAAACAATAAATATTTATGGTACACACTTGTTGTACAAATATGCAGCAGTCGGTTTGGCAACTTTTTCTCTCTATTTTTTTCAAACCAAATTGCCATGGAAACAGTGCAAAAGGGGAGGGAGAGAGTGGGAGGAGCACACAGGCTTTCCAACGAGCGCTAGCTAAGATACATAGCAAAAAATTCAAATTGTATACAAACATCTTACTTTAAGAGTTGATAAAAAAAAACGTTTTATTGATCTTGTCAATATTTACACAAGCTATTTACCAACAAAAGTATGTTTTACTGAAGCGTGTTCCTTTTGTTCTGTATTTTTTTTCCATTTACTTTCCTAAAAAGGTGAATAAGGCTATTGTAACAACCCAGGATGCATATACAATACAAACATTCATGTACTTACAGTTTCTTACCTACAGAAGAACGGTGCAAAATTACTGAGTCAGGTGACCAAGGGCTGACCAATACGAGCAAGGCATTTTACAGTAGCCTGAAGGACTTCTCCTAGCCAGCTTTTAACATTCTCTCAACATTGCTGCAACATTTCATCCATATTAACGAGACAGAAAATCAACCCTAGCAATGTTAGAAGAATGTCAGTTGTATGTTAGCTAGGATAAGGACATCAGATTCAAAGAAACTAAAAAGATTGTCATATTCTGCTGCAGTCAGACAGCAACTAAACATCAATTTGTTTGTGATTTTTTTTTTTATATAGCTTTTTCTTAAATAACTGTCCAGGTGCATTTCATTTTCAAAATGTTTCTTTTTCACAGTTTACCTTGGAACTACGGCACACAGTAAAAAAAAATCACAAAAAAAAGGTTTAAAAACCCTAACAGCAGGCTCGTGTGACGTGTTGCTAGTTTTATTTCTGTCCCGTTTGTTGTTACATCTCTCAGTGGTTTAAGAACACTTTCCATTGGTTTAGGTTTCTCTCAGTTCTTAAAAAAATAAATAGAAATTGCATATTTGCAGATTTTGTAGCCTCTTAGAGGTACAAACCCCAGATCATACAAGGCTAGGTGAAATCTCATGTCCTCAATGAACTGATGTTGGTCGTGAACAGATACATGAATGGGCGTGGTCTAATTCACAATCCAGTTCTTATTTTCTTAAGTCAATGTTTTCAAATGTGTTTTGTGAATAAACAGAAAACAGTGCTGCCTTGCTCAAGAGGAGGTATATACACACACACACGCACGCACACACACGGTAGTGTGAGGAAAGGGGTCACAGGGTCATCGTGGGAATCTTCCCATGCTCCTTTGGGAGATGCTACAGTGAGGGAGTGTGGGATACACTGCTGGTCTGCCTCGTGGTTCTGATATTTTGGGTCCCAACAACCTCCTCTCCCTTGGGGCATGCGTCCAGGCTGTCCTCCTCTCCCTTTCCCAAGCCCTAGCCCTGTGTATCTGGAAAAGGCAGCCGTTTGGGTGAAGTTAATGAAAAGATGGGACATTTGGGTGAAATAGATATCAAATAATCAAAACCCTAGCTTGCATAATGTGCACTTTTATACCATAATATATTAATGTTAACTTCTGACAACACCTGTGCTCTAGTGGGTCTATCATAAATAAATAATGCTTTTTATCATGTTGAATTTTTTACTCTTTCTGTTTCAAAATGTCCTCCTTTAAATGTACATCTATTTTGTTACCAAAAAAATAATTGTCAAAAACAACAAGGAAATGCTGAAGATCATGCTTGAGAAACAGTGACAATGAGCTTTGATGCCTGTGCTTTTTAAAGTTGTGTAGGATAGCAACTGTCCTTGTTGCCCCTGGGAGTAGACACTACAGTACCAAGAGCTGTTTCAGCCAGCTGCTGGGTAAACTCCACTAGACCTGGGCCTCTCTGTTTCAGCCAGCTGCTGGGTAAACTCCACTAGACCTGGGCCTCTCTGTTTCAGCCAGCTGCTGGGTAAACTCCACTAGACCTGGGCCTCTCTGTTTCAGCCAGCTGCTGGGTAAACTCCACTAGACCTGGGCCTCTCTGTTTCAGCCAGCTGCTGGGTAAACTCCACTAGACCTGGGCCTCTCTTATCTTTAACCTTTCCTCCATGTAGCTGAAACTACAGCAGAAAGACAGGCTGGGATATCTTATTGCCTGTACTTCCTGTTCACGAACACCTTCACGAACACCTCTCTATGTTGTAAAGGCCCATCTATGGAAAGCTTAAGCCAGCCCCTAACATTATCCCATTACTGAAGGGATTCAGCTGCTCTCCTCTCTCGCTTTCACCTCCACTGCCATTGCCTCTCTCACTCCCTCTCTGTGATCTGACTTCCTGACTGGGTAGAGGGACAATGGGGGTAAAAAAGTGCTGCTCTATCGTTGGTTTAAGGTCCTCCACCCTTCCCAGAAGCCACCTGGCTAGCCCTGACTCCTCAGGGGAGTAGAATGAGCAGCCTGTCTCCTGAGGGGACGGGGTCCAAATAAAACTCCTCATCTTCCATATGGTCCATCTCTCTCTAAGTCCTGCTCTCTGCTCTCCCAGTGCTGGGCTGCAGTGTGTGTGTGTGTGTGTGTGTGTGTGTGTGTGTGTGTGTGTGTGTGTGTGTGTGTGTGTGTGTGTGTGTGTGTGTGTGTGTGTGTGTGTGTGTGTGTGTGTGTGTGTGTGTGTGTGTGTGTGTGTGTGTGTGTGTGTGTGTGTGTGTGTGTGTTTCACATGTGTCTGTGTGTATTTGAAAGTTACGTAAACCTGCGAAAATACCACGTCACAAAACAAATCGATCTGCAAGTTGAACAATACCAGGAATCAACCAACAATATGACGTTATAAAAAGGAATCATGTTTTTTCTCTTCAAAACCTTTTCTCAAGTAACCACGGTAATGATTCATGATGCTAGAAAGTAGAAGGTGTGGTCGGAACGATGAGGGAAATGTGGCTTGCAACTAGTATGAGGATCTGAACAGTTCACAATGAGTGAGAGTGGGTGAGTATGTGGGTGTGTAAGTCTGTGATTAGGTGAGTGGGTTGGTTGTGTGGGTGATGTCCAGAGTGGGTATTTCCGCTCCTGTCATTGAACCCAGCGAGCAGAGGGACTGACTGTCATTACTGACATGAGTTCATGGTCCGCCCCTTCCTTTTCCTCTCCTCCTCTCTCTGCCATCCCTCTCTTTCTCCCTCCATTGTCTTTTACCCTCTTTTTCCCAGCAGTAGTCTCTCTCAAGGAGAAACACCGAGGAGGATATCGAGGGAGGTTTGGGTCTATCCAAAACAAACATGTGTGGGTGCATCTTTCTGTCTTTCCAGCCGTCCATCTGTCCACACTCACAAACACACACGCTACTGGGAGAGGACAGGAATGGAGAGGAGGTATCCCCAAAAATCCCCAGAGAGCAGCAGCTTTTCTCTTTGAGTTCTCCAACGAATCCCAACAACTAGAAATAATAACCACAATAGTCTAAAGTTAGTTTTTTAAAACAACAAGAACAATAACAGAGAGATGGGAAAGGAAGGAGAGACCAATCCAAAGATGCCCTGCCAGGGGGGTGGAGCTGTGTTCAGACCTTGTAGTAAATGTTGGCAGGGCTCTGGGGGGGCATCTCCTGAACGATGTACACTGGGTGACCGTAGTCCCCGCTGACTTTCTCGTAGTGCGGACAGAAGACGCTGTCTGAAGTCCTGAGAGGGATGATGATGTCACTGGGCTCCGAACCGTTGTTGTTTCCCCGTTTGGGCGAGGCCAGTGTGCTGAGGGACAGCGTGGTGGCATGCTGCGGAGAGTGCTTGCGGTGCCGCCGCCGGTACTTGAGCAGCAGCAGGACCAGCATGATGATGATGATGATGAAGATGACGAGGCCCAAGGCGATGTAGACAAACAGGGCCGCCTCGGAGCCGATGAAGCTGGAGGACTTTCCGCCCGTACCCTGGTCGCCCTCGCCCTCCCTGTACGACGAATCTGAGAGGAGAAGAAGAAGAAAGGTCTCTGTTCAGTTTTATCCTCTCTCTCTCTCCTCTCTCTCTCTCTCTCTCTCTCTCTCTCTCTCTCTCTCTCTCTCTCGTCTCTCTCTCTCTCTCTCTCTCTGTCTCTCTCTGTCTCTCTCTGTCTCTCGCTCTCTCTCGCTCTCCTCTCTCTCTCTCTCTCTCTCTCTCTCTCTCTCTCTCTCTCTCTCTCTCTCTCTCTCTCTCTCTCTCTCTCTCTCTCTCCTCTCTCTCCTTCCACGCCCTGCACAATGTTTTCATTGCGTGAAGGGTGGAAGTCAGGTGGTCTGCTCTATTCAAATTCAGCTGGTGATCCCGACCTTGGAGCTAGGGCACAGCACAGTCCCACATAGGCTTTACACTAGAGCACAATGCAGTAGCATTTCAATAAAAAAACATCTTATAATGAATATAGACACATTCTTTTTATAATGATTATAAGTCCACAAGGAATTTGATACTATTATAAGATGGAAAAAGCATCATGAACTGTGCAACCCAAGCTGTGTCATCTCTATAAATAACAACTCTGGTATACATCCAAGACTTAAGGGCAGGTATGTTCCCTTCCCCCCCGGGATAGGGGCCTTCTCCCTGGGCTACAGGATTACTGTGTCTCCCTGTCTGGCTCCACTCCCCTGAGGGCGGTGGCAGTGGGCCCAATGCAGGGACCCTTTCGTTGTTTAACAAGGGGATTATGCTCTGCTCATACCACTGACGCCCATATGCTCTTGATCTGACCCAAGAAGGAGGGATGAGGTGGGAAAAAGACAGGAGAGGAGAAGATGCTGAGGTCTGCAGAGTGTGATGCCAGCGATGACTTAGTGGCGCTCTGGCAGATCCGTACGCCGGGTGTCGGAGGTGAGTGTGAAAACAGAAAGGTGGGGCTAGAGGTAACAGGACAGCGAGGTACTCAATGCCTCCATCACAGCAGCGTTTAAGTAGGTCAGCGTGTTTCCACTCCTCAACTGATTTTCTTTCTTCAAAATGTGTGTGTGAGGGTGAGTGTGTGTGTGTGTGTGTGTGTGTGTGTGTGTGTGTGTGTGTGTGTGTGTGTGTGTGTGTGTGTGTGTGTGTGTGTGTGTGTGTGTGTGTGATACTGTAGGCTATGAGAGCCCAGAGATGCCTATCAGTGTTATGGGTAACTTTCAATTACCAGGAGAGGAATTGCTGACCTTTACTTCCTGCCCTTCAACACACACACACACACACACACACGATCACACACACACTCCTCATGATCACACACACACACACACACACACACACACGATCACACACACACTCCCTCATGCTCACACACACACACACACGCTCACACAAACTCTCAACCTGCTTTTACCAAATGTTCTTAGAAAAGTAGACCCGACTGCCCGATGATTTCATTAGCCCTTCTTAGTACTGTTACCTGTCTTCTCCGGCACTTCATTTGGTTTGTAGGAGTCCTTTCCCACGGCGTCGGGGTGCTTGGGAGGGTATCTGGTCGGGTAGTCTTTGGGTGAGACAGGATCAGAGGGACCTGGAAGACAGCCATCAGACATGGATGATTCACTGTGTGTGTGCTGTGCATTCGCTGCGTGCAATGTGTGTAGCACGCTTGCTGGTGTGTGTGTGTGTGTGTGTGTGTGTGTGTGTGTGTGTGTGTGTCCCACGCTGCTCTCAATGAAAAGCGCAGCACTCCTGATTCATTCCTTGACCTTCAGCTGCTTGCTGTTGTCGATGGCGACCTGGGTAAATGACCCCGTTGGGTGGCAAGGCAACTGATTTATGAATAATCATGGTCATTAAATTACCGGCAGGGAACGGGTGGGGGGGCATCACCACAGAGGACAGATGTGTGCATGTGTGTGTGCATGTGAGTGCGCGTTTGGGGGGATCGATCTCCTGATCCATTACATCTGGAGACCTCCCTCCCTCCCGCCCAACCTCCCTCCCTCCCTCCCTCCCTCCCTCCCTCCCCCTCTCTCTCTCTCTCCCTCT
>CM042408.1:2686280-2700530 GCA_023634145.1 Thymallus thymallus | reverse complement strand
GTGACTGTGAACGTTGACATGTGGGTATTGGTGACTGTGCACGTTGACATGTGGTTATTGGTGACTGTGCACGTTGACATGTGGTTATTGGTGACTGTGCACGTTGACATGTGGTTATTGGTGACTGTGCACGTTGACATGTGGTTATTGGTGACTGTGCACGTTGACATGTGGGTATTGGTGACTGTGGACGTTGACATGTGGGTATTGGTGACTGTGGACGTTGACATGTGGGTATTGGTGACTGTGGACGTTGACATGTGGGTATTGGTGACTGTGGACGTTGACATATGGGTATTGGTGACTGTGCACGTTGACATGTGGGTATTGGTGACTGTGGACGTTGACATGTGGGTATTGGTGACTGTGCACGTTGACATGTGGTTATTGGTGACTGTGCACGTTGACATGTGGGTATTGGTGACTGTGGACGTTGACATGTGGGTATTGGTGACTGTGGACGTTGACATGTGGGTATTGGTGACTGTGGACGTTGACATGTGGGTATTGGTGACTGTGGACGTTGACATGTGGGTATTGGTGACTGTGCACGTTGACATGTGGGTATTGGTGACTGTGGACGTTGACATGTGGGTATTGGTGACTGTGGACGTTGACATGTGGGTATTGGTGACTGTGGACGTTGACATGTGGGTATTGGTGACTGTGGACGTTGACATGTGGGTATTGGTGACTGTCCATGTTGACATGTGGGTATTGGTGACTGTGGACGTTGACATGTGGGTACTGGTGACTGTGGACGATGACATGTGGGTATTGGTGACTGTGGACGTTGACATGTGGGTATTGGTGACTGTGCACGTTGACATGTGGGTACTGGTGACTGTGGACGTTGACTAATGGTTTTAGTTCATTCCTTTCCATGGTGTTTGTGTGTAAGGAATAGAAACAGTGAAATTGACGTTGTTTATATCAGATTTCGCTTTTTTATATAAACGTTTAGGGTTGGAAACAATTCTGAATTGACAGAGAGCTGGCTTCTTGTCCACAGTGTAAATACACATCCGTAAAGAGAAGCTGCAAATGGAATAGCCTTCAGAACAGTGAGACAGCATATACTGTCCATTGTCATGTATCCAGCATTTACATGTTGTGGCACAGTTGAGTCCACTTCTTTCAATACTTCCATTCCCGTAATGTGAGTTCATAACAGGTCAATTCACTGGCACTGTTAACAACAGGTGTAGACTAACAGTGAAATGCTTGGTAAACAACAGGTGTAGACTAACAGTGAAATGCTTGGTAAACAACAGGTGTAGACTAACAGTGAAATGCTTGGTAAACAACAGGTGTAGACTAACAGTGAAATGCTTGGTAAACAACAGGTGTAGACTAACAGTGAAATGCTTGGTAAACAACAGGTGTAGACTAACAGTGAAATGCTTGGTAAACAACAGGTGTAGACTAACAGTGAAATGCTTGGTAAACAACAGGTGTAGACTAACAGTGAAATGCTTGGTAAATAACAGGTGTAGACTAACAGTGAAATGCTTGGTAAACAACAGGTGTAGACTAACAGTGAAATGCTTGGTAAACAACAGGTGTAGACTAACAGTGAAATGCTTGGTAAACAACAGGTGTAGACTAACAGTGAAATGCTTGGTAAACAACAGGTGTAGACTAACAGTGAAATGCTTGGTAAACAACAGGTGTAGACTAACAGTGAAATGCTTGGTAAACAACAGGTGTAGACTAACAGTGAAATGCTTGGTAAACAACAGGTGTAGACTAACAGTGAAATGCTTGGTAAACAACAGGTGTAGACTAACAGTGAAATGCTTGGTAAACAACAGGTGTAGACTAACAGTGAAATGCTTGGTAAACAACAGGTGTAGACTAACAGTGAAATGTTTGGTAAACAACAGGTGTAGACTAACAGTGAAATGCTTGGTAAACAACAGGTGTAGACTAACAGTGAAATGCTTGGTAAACAACAGGTGTAGACTAACAGTGAAATGCTTGGTAAACAACAGGTGTAGACTAACAGTGAAATATTTGGTAAACAACAGGTGTAGACTAACAGTGAAATGCTTGGTAAACAACAGGTGTAGACTAACAGTGAAATGCTTGGTAAACAACAGGTGTAGACTAACAGTGAAATGCTTGGTAAACAACAGGTGTAGACTAACAGTGAAATGCTTGGTAAACAACAGGTGTAGACTAACAGTGAAATATTTGGTAAACAACAGGTGTAGACTAACAGTGAAATGCTTGGTAAACAACAGGTGTAGACTAACAGTGAAATGCTTGGTAAACAACAGGTGTAGACTAACAGTGAAATGTTTGGTAAACAACAGGTGTAGACTAACAGTGAAATGCTTGGTAAACAACAGGTGTAGACTAACAGTGAAATGTTTGGTAAACAACAGGTGTCGACTAACAGTGAAATGTTCACAACAATACAGAGAGAGAAATAGAAAAATAATAAACATTTACAAATAACATCATGAGGAATAAATACGCAATTAGCAACAATAACTTGGCTATATACTGAGAATACAAAACATGACATGACATAGACATAGACTGACCAGGTGACATAGACATGACATAGACATAGACTGACCAGGTGACATAGACATGACATAGACATAGACTGACCAGGTGACATAAACATGACATAGACATAGACTGACCAGGTGACATAGACATGACATAGACTGACCAGTTGACATAAACATGACATAGACATAGACTGACCAGGTGACATAAACATGACATAGACATAGACTGACCAGGTGACATAGACATGACATAGACATAGACTGACCAGGTGACATAGACATGACATAGACATAGATTGACCAGGTGACATAGACATGACATAGACTGACCAGGTGATATAGACATGACATAGACATAGACTGACCATGTGAATCCAGGTGAAAGCTATGATGCCCCCTTAAATCCACTTCAATTAGTGTAGATGAAGGGGAGGAGACAGGTTAATGAAGGATTTCTCAGCCTTGAGACAATTGAGACATGGAATGTGTATGTGTGCTATTCATACTGTAGGGTGTATGGGAAAGGTGCCAGGATAATCAATATGTCTTTCGCCTCCGACTCATTGAAGTAGAAGTCCTTGTCCAAGTTGAGGTTACTGATAGCTGTTCTGATGTCCAGAACCTCTTTTCGGTCATAGGAAACGATGGCAGAAACGAACAAATATAGGTACAAAACAAAGATAACCCATTATAGGGCTGTAAATGGTAAAAAGTGCATAGTGGTCAAATAGGTTTTCTTATATCTCCTAGATACAGGACAAACACTTCCAAACCTTATTCCTTATGATTATGGGACAAACTTCCAAACCTTATTCCTTATGATATATTTTTTGACTGTTTTGCCAATGTTTATATGGCAAAGTTCAAATTCAAATGACTAAATAAAAATGTTATGACCATCTTAAAAAGTGTCATACGTTAGCTTAATGGATATTGCGATTTAAGGGCTCAGACCTACAGGGGTTTTAATGTGTCCCTGGGGACCAAGGCTTCAGACTTCTTTTTAGCCTTAGAGGACATCCTGAGAGTGCTGATGCACTCGGGTCACATGGTCCCCACAAGTAAATAAACAGGCCCACACACACACACACACACACACAGACACACACACACACACACACACACAGACACACACACACACACACACACACACACACACACACACACACACACACACACACACACACACACACACACACACACAGACACACACACACACACACACACACACACACAGACACACACACACACACACACACACACACACACACACACACACAGACACACACACACACACACACACACACACACACACACACACACACACACACACACACACATACACACACACACAGAGGGAGAGGTGTAATGCAGTAGGTGAAGAACAGCAACACTGTTCAAGATAACGCCTACGTATTCCTGACATAAAAGGAAGTGTGTTTTGCTTGTCCTTGCTGGTGGTGGAGGTTGTGTCACTAGAAGCTCCTCTGAGGCCATGTTGATGTCTAACTAACACACTGTCTCCCAGTCACTCAGATCTCTTTCTGTTTCCTTCTACTTACCCGTTAAAACCTCCAACGAAACCTGGACAATATAGGAACGCATCTCCTCTTCACCTCCATGTTAACTCTTCCTGTACTCTTCACTGTAATACTATATCATAACTACAGATATGGTGTAATACTGTAATACTGTATCATAACTACAGATATGGTGTAATACTATATCATAACTACAGATATGGTGTAATACTGTAATACTGTATCATAACTACAGATATGGTGTAATACTATATCATAACTACAGATATGGTGTAATACTGTAATACTGTATCATAACTACAGATATGGTGTAATACTATATCATAACTACAGATATGGTGTAATACTGTAATACTGTATCATAACTACAGATATGGTGTAATACTATATCATAACTACAGATATGGTGTAATACTATATCATAACTACAGATATGGTGTAATACTATATCATAACTACAGATATGGTGTAATACTATATCATAACTACAGATATGGTGTAATACTATATCATAAGTAGAGATATGGTGTAATACTATTTCATAACTACAGATATGGTGTAATACTGTATCATAACTACAGATATAGTGTAATACTATTTCATAACTACAGATATGGTGTAATACTATTTCATAACTACAGATATGGTGTAATACTATTTCATAACTACAGATATGGTGTAATACTATATCATAACTACAGATATGGTGTAATACTATATCATAACTACAGATATGGTGTAATACTGTAATACTGTATCATAACTACAGATATAGTGTAATACTATATCATAACTACAGATATGATGTAATACTGTATCATAACTACAGATATGGTGTAATACTATATCATAACTACAGATATGGTGTAATACTGTATCATAACTACAGATATGGTGTAATACTGTAGTACTATATCATAACTACAGATATGGTGTAATACTGTAATACTGTATCATAACTACAGATATGGTGTAATACTATATCATAACTACAGATATGGTGTAATACTATATCATAACTACAGATATGGTGTAATACTATATCATAACTACAGATATGGTGTAATACTATATCATAACCACAGATATGGTGTAATACTATATCATAAGTAGAGATATGGTGTAATACTATTTCATAACTACAGATATGGTGTAATACTGTATCATAACTACAGATATAGTGTAATACTATTTCATAACTACAGATATGGTGTAATACTATTTCATAACTACAGATATGGTGTAATACTATTTCATAACTACAGATATGGTGTAATACTATATCATAACTACAGATATGGTGTAATATTATATCATAACTACAGATATGGTGTAATACTATATCATAACTACAGATATGGTGTAATACTATTTCATAACTACAGATATGGTGTAATACTATATCATAACTACAGATATGGTGTAATACTATATCATAACTACAGATATGGTGTAATACTATATCATAAGTAGAGATATGGTGTAATACTATTTCATAACTACAGATATGGTGTAATACTGTATCATAACTACAGATATAGTGTAATACTATTTCATAACTACAGATATGGTGTAATACTATTTCATAACTACAGATATGGTGTAATACTATTTCATAACTACAGATATGGTGTAATACTATTTCATAACTACAGATATGGTGTAATACTATATCATAACTACAGATATGGTGTAATACTATTTCATAACTACAGATAGGGTGTAATACTATTTCATAACTACAGATATGGTGTAATACTATTTCATAACTCCAGATATGGTGTAATACTATATCATAACTCCAGATATGGTGTAATACTATATCATAACTACAGATATGGTGTAATACTATATCATAACTCCAGATATGGTGTAATACTATATCATAACTACAGATATGGTGTAATACTATATCATAAGTAGAGATGCTCAAGTGTAAAGCAGTCTGTAATGTGTTGTTTAATGGGGCTCAGGTGTGATGATCTATGTGTCCGCTACCATCAGAGGACACTGGTGTATTGATACAGGCATAAGGGGGGTGATGGTTAGATGCACTCCATACTGTTTCACTGCATTGTTATAACGAACCAGTTTTTTCTTCCTCCATTTTCCATTGTCCTTTCCCAGCTGCTGATTACACTCTCCATACATTAACATTCCCATGCCTGCCTGTCAAACACACATACCAAATACAACAAACCCCCTTCCTGATAGAACCTCTCCTGTGGTCTGAGGAGTGCCAGTCCGGTAAGCCCCCCTCCTCCCTGTGGGTTTGTGTTGGCCCACGGATGTCTTGTGGGGTGGTGATAAATGCGTCCAGTCTGGTTCTCAGGCTATACACCCTCAGCATGCACCACGGGCCAGCCTGACACCCAATCTGAGTCAACCTCTCTCTTAGTCACCTTCTCTCACGCACACACACACACACACGTGTGCATGCAAGCACACACACACCGTTGTTATGAAATTCTAAACCCAATCACCTCACAAAGTTGGACTTGGGGGTTATCAAAGCAACATTCAACCCCCACCAACTGGCTGTCTACCTGTCTGTCTGTTAATCTAAATGTCTGTCTGTCTGTCTGTCTGTCTGTCTGTCTGTCTGTCTGTCTGTCTGTCTGTCTGTCTGTCTGTCTGCCTGTCTACCTGTTTGTTTACCTGCCTGTCTGTCTACCTATCTGCCTGTCTGTCTGTCTGTCTGTCTGTCTGTCTGTCTGTCTGTCTGTCTGTCTGTCTGTCTGCCTGCCTGTCTTTCTACCTATCTGTCTGTCTACCTGTCTGTCTGTCTGTCTGCCTGTCTGTCTACCTATCTGCCTGCCTGTCTGTCTGTCTGTCTGTCTGTCTGTCTGTGTGTCTGTCTGCCTGTCTTTCTACCTATCTGTCTGTCTACCTGTCTGTCTGTCTGCCTGTCTGTCTACCTATCTGTCTACTTGTCTGTCTGTCTGTCTGTCTGTCTGTCTACATGTCTGTCCACCTGTCTGTTTACCTGTCTACCTGTCTGTCTGGCTGGCTGTCTACCTGTCTGCCTGTCTGCCTGTCTGCCTGTCTGTCTACCTGTCTACATGTCTGTCTGCTTGTCTGTCTGCCTGTCTTTCTACCTGTCTACATGTCTGTCTGCCTGTCTGTTTACCTGTCTACCTGCCTGTCTGTCTGGCTGTCTACCTGTCTGCCTGTCTGGCTGGCTGTCTACTCGTCTGTCTGACTGTCTACCTGTCTGCCTGTCTGTCTGTCTGTCTGGCTGTCTGTCTGGCTGTCTGGCTAGCTGTCTACCTGTCAGCCTGTCTGGCTTGCTGTCTGTCTACCTGTCTGTCTGCCTCTCTGTCTCTGTTTGTCTGGCTGGCTGTCTACCTGTCTACCTTTCTACCTGTCTGTCCTCTGCTTAACCAACATTTTGTGTATGAGTTGTTAGTCTGGATTTTCTCCTGGTCATGGAGTTTTTCATATAACATTTTAAAGTTGTGACATTTGTGGTGGCCTATGCATGCTAGCAATCCATGACAAGTCAACATCCATTCTTCTAAATCAAAGTCTCCAACAGAAAGGTCATATTGATTTTTGAAAAGTTCTTTTGTACAGGGCTTATCAAATTCCACGTTTGTATCACTCCTTCAAAGGGTGTACTTTCTAATAACAAATCTCCTCCGTGTCTTCACAATAGCAGGTTGTGACTCTCAAAGAGCAGAAGGGTTGAAACACAAAAGGAATATGTAACCAGATCAATAATCAATAAATAGAGACACAATGCTATCAGTCCTCTGAGCGCTTAGACCCAACAGTGCTTGTGGCATCTGTCGCTGACGTTCCACTTGGATGTTTATTCAACCCAAACCTAAGACGGGGTGTTTGTGGAGATGACTGTCTCACTGGTGGTGACCCTGGGTGTTGACTTCTCACTGGTGGTGACCCTGGGTGTTGACTTCTCACTGGTGGTGACCCTGGGTGTTGACTTCTCACTGGTGGTGACCCTGGGTGTTGACTTCTCACTGGTGGTGACCCTGGGTGTTGACTTCTCACTGGTGGTGACCCTGGGTGTTGACTTCTCACTGGTGGTGACCCTGGGTGTTGTAAGAGAAAGTTAAGAGGGGTAAGAGGAGGTCTAAAGAGGAATAGCTACCATTGCTTTTACTCTCACATAAAGTTGGTTTTCCCAGTCTCCCAACCTCATAACTAGCTACCAAGAAGCCATTTCATTATCAATCAAGTTAGAGTAGATAGCTTGTCTACCTATCTAAGATGGCATGCCTGCTGGCAAGGTTGGTAAATGTACTGATTAAGACTCCATTCCTTTAAATATTTTACCCAGATTATTATTACTTTTACATAGAACTAAGCATAATGATTATGGCTCTAGATTGCAGGAAAACGTTTATTCAGGTGTTCGAAAAATTCTCTAACTTCAGGACAGGTGGGGGAGGCCTCCAGACGACCCCCCAGCCATCTACACGTACTTTGTAGACAGACAGACAGACAGACAGACAGACAGACAGTCAGACAGACAGACAGACAGACAGACAGACAGACAGACAGACAGACAGACAGTACTTCCGGTAGACCTTCTGTTGAATATGTGATTGAGAGGATCAAGTCTGTATCAGACCCTTTATAGTGTGAAGAGCAAGTCTGTATCAGACCCTTTATAGTGTGAAGAGCAAACTGTCTGCTCCTCATCCATGTCTTCATCTGTCTGACTGTATTGTTTGCTCCACTCGTGCTGCACAGAAGATAACACACTTGAATAAAGCAACACGGCATGTAGACATTTTTACTGTTCGCAAAACAATGTCCATACAGGCTAGAACACTTTACAATGCAAGACAATACTGGTAGCTTCCAGCTGAATTCACTATAATTTGTATGTGATAATATGCTAACCATTACACAATATTTGCTGATTTCAATGCTGATCGTCACCAAAAATGTTATTAATTCACTTTGTCTCTCTCGCCACCAAAAACTAATTCACTTCTTCATCTCTCTTGCCTCACATCTGGTTTCTGCTAGATTCCACAGCCACAAAGTCAGATTCCACAGCCACAAAGTCAGATTCCACAGCCACAAAGTCAGATTCCACAGCCACACAGTGAGATTTCTCACTCACACACACTCTCACACTCACACACACTCTCATTCTCACACACACGCTCACTCTCACACACACTCTCACTCTCACTCTCACACACACTCTCACACTCACACACATACTCACAAACTCACACAAACACTCACACACACTCTCAAACTCAAACACACTCAGACACAGACACAGACACAGACACAGACACACACTCACACTCACACAGACACAGACACAGACACACACTCACCACCCCATCACCGGGGCTTGTGAGATGGTGTTAGGCACACAAACGCTGGAGCATGCTTTGTTGGCACGGCGGCCATACAGAAATCTTGTATGGCCGCTGTGTTTTCTTTCTTTGTAAAGGAGGGGTAAAAGTTCAACCTGGGGGAGGTAGTGGTCAGGTAGGGGTCAGGTAGGGGTCAGTGCCATCCATTTGGCCTTGTGACACAGGGGACCCCAGAGAAGACCCCAGAGAAGTGACCTCTCTATCACTGTGGACTCCTGTCACAGGGCCACTGGTTATGGAGTCTAAGACTGCATCTTAAATGGTATACTATTCCCTATACAGTGCACTATTGGCCCTGGTCAAAAGGAGGGCACTAGATAAGGAATAAGGTGACATTTGTGACATAGCCTAACAGGCTGAGAAGAGGACCATCGGTTTACCAAAGCTAACACAGGCAGGTTACCCCAGCTAACACAGGCAGGTTACCCCAGCTAACACAGGCAGGTTACCCCAGCTAACACAGGCAGGTTACCCCAGCTAACACAGGCAGGTTACCCCAGCTAACACAGCTAACACAGGCAGTTTACCCCAGCTAACACAGGCAGGTTACCCCAGCTAACACAGGCAGGTTACCCCAGCTAACACAGGCAGTTTACCCCAGCTAACACAGCTAACACAGGCAGTTTACCCCAGCTAACACAGGCAGTTTACCCCAGCTAACACCTAACACAGGCAGTTTACCCCAGCTAACACAGGCAGTTTACCCCAGCTGACACAGGCAGCTAGCCCAGCTAACACAGGCAGTTTACCCCAGCTAACACAGGCAGTTTACCCCAGCTAACACAGGCAGTTTACCACAGCTAACACAGGCAGGTTACCCCAGCTAACACAGGCAGTTTACCCCAGCTAACACAGGCAGTTTACCCCAGCTAACACAGAAAAGAGAGAGAGGAGAGGAAGAAAAGAGAGAGAGGAGAGGAAGAAAAGAGAGAGAGGAGAGGAAGAAAAGAGAGAGAGAAGAGGAAGAAAAGAGAGAGAGAGAGGAGAGGAAGAAGAGAGAGACAGAGGTGTGTGTGTGTGTGTCTGTGCTTGAATTGTTGTTGTTTCACACACACCGCAACACACTTTCTCAACTCGCCCTGCTCTTACCCGTGGCTTTCACTGATGTGAAACTCATGCAAACTGTATGTGTGTGTGTGTGTGTGTGTGTGTGTGTGTGTGTGTGTGTGTGTGTGTGTGTGTGTGTGTGTGTGTGTGTGTGTGTGTGTGTGTGTGTGTGTGTGTGTGTGTGTGTGTGTGTGTGTGTGTGTGTGTGTGTGTGTGTGTGTGTGTGTGTGTGTGTGTGTGTGTGTGTGTGTGTGTGTGTGTGTGTGTGTGTGTGTGTGTGTGTGTGTGTGTGTGTGTGTGTGTGTGTGTGTGTGCGTGTGTGTGTGCGTGTGCGTGTGAAACTCAAGTTGAGAGGGCAGCTGTATATTAACACAGAGAGCAGTAGTGTGTGAACTGTCCTCCCTAGCCTGGTCCCCTAGCACCTAGCTACTAGACACTAACCCTAGCCTGGTCACCTAGCCTGACACCAGAGTCCAGGAATAACTTATTTTCTGGTTGACGTGCTGAGAACGTGGCCTTTGGATAGCTGTGGCAGTCTAGGGAGGGCAAGGGGATTGTGTGGGCTTTGCTGCCACCTACTGGACATTAAGGCAACTTCTTTAGTTGGATTTTCAAGGCTCTCGTACACACACACACACACACACACACACTCACACACACACACACACACACACACACACACACACTCACACACACACATACTCACTCACTCACACACACACACACACACACACACACACACACTCACACACACACACACACACACACACACACACACACACACACACACACACACACACACACACACACACACACACAAACTTTTCACTGTCAGTACTGTTACTGGCATACATTATAATCACTATAGCAACCCTGGGGTCTATATACCCAGCTCTTATGTCATCCACATTCTAGAACTGTATATTAGGGACGTTAGAGGAACAAACCCATGTGATACAGTTTTATTCGATGCACTAACATCTGTTGCATAAACACATACATTTTCCATTCTAAATCTGCTAGAAACACCCACACCAGAGGACCCTCTATTTTCATCATTAGGGATTTGATTTCTCCTTAAGCAAAAGCTTTTTATATTAAATTTGACTTTTTGGGGGATTCCCCAAGGGTGTGAATACAGTCTGTTTTGGGGGATTCCCCAGGGGTGTGTATACAGTCTGTTTTGGGGGATTCCCCAGGGGTGTGTATACAGTCTGTTTGTGACTGATGAGCTGATGGACTCCCTGAGCTAAAACACTCCCTGTTTTATCACACTGTACTCTGGAGACGGTGCTGGGGTTGCCATGGATACGGACACTGAGTGCTCCACTCCCTGTTTTATCACACTGTACTCTGGAGACGGTGCTGGGGTTGCCATGGATACGGACACTGAGTGCTCCACTCCCTGTTTTATCACACTGTACTCTGGAGACGGTGCTGGGGTTGCCATGGATACGGACACTGAGTGCTCCACTCCCTGTTTTATCACACTGTACTCTGGAGACGGTGCTGGGGTTGCCATGGATACGGACACTGAGTGCTCCACTCCCTGTTTTATCACACTGTACTCTGGAGACGGTGCTGGGGTTGCCATGGATACGGACACTGAGTGCTCCACTCCCTGTTTTATCACACTGTACTCTGGAGACGGTGCTGGGGTTGCCATGGATACGGACACTGAGTGCTCCACTCCCTGTTTTATCACACTGTACTCTGGAGACGGTGCTGGGGTTGCCATGGATACGGACACTGAGTGCTCCACTCCCTGTTTTATCACACTGTACTCTGGAGACGGTGCTGGGGTTGCCATGGAAATGGCCGCTGTGACGGCCTGCCTGTACCTTCCTCCCTTTTCCCCTTCTCTCTGCTCCATCACTCTGTCAGTTGGTCCGTGTTGTCATGTTCTACCTGCCCGCCCACTGGCTCCTATTGGCTGTGCTGAGCTATCCGTCACACTGACCTCCAGGTCCACTGGTGTCCTATTAATATTCCAAAGTGACCCTGATTCCTGCCACCAACAACCAGAGTAGTGGGCTGTAAGACAGAGACAGGGTAGTGGGCTGTAAGACAGAGACAGGGTAGTGGCTGTAAGACAGAGACAGGGTAGTGGCTGTAAGACAGAGACAGGGTAGTGGCTGTAAGACAGAGACAGGGTAGTGGGCTGTAAGACAGAGACAGGGTAGTGGCTGTAAGACAGAGACAGGGTAGTGGCTGTAAGACAGATACAGGGTAGTGGCTGTAAGACAGAGACAGGGTAGTGGGCTGTAAGACAGAGACAGGGTAGTGGCTGTAAGACAGAGACAGGGTAGTGGCTGTAAGACAGAGACAGGGTAGTGGCTGTAAGACAGAGACAGGGTAGGGGGCTGTAAGACAGAGACAGGGTAGGGGGCTGTAAGACAGATACAGGCTAGGGGGCTGTAAGACAGATACAGGGTAGTGGGCTGTAAGACAGAGACAGGGTAGTGGCTGTAAGACAGAGACAGGGTAGTGGCTGTAAGACAGATACAGGCTAGGGGGCTGTAAGACAGAGACAGGTTAGTGGCTGTAAGACAGATACAGGCTAGGGGGCTGTAAGACAGATACAGGCTAGGGGGCTGTAAGACAGAGACAGGGTAGTGGCTGTAAGACAGATACAGGCTAGGGATTACCTATTTAAATAAGGTTCAATTTAAAAAATACTAATAACTGTTAACCTAGAGATGTATTAGCTACCATTCTCGGTCTCAGGGATGGATCCCTTCTACCTGAGTTCGGTTAATGTGCTATTAGTCGTTTTGCACCTTACTTGTGGAATAATCTCCAGAACTCTCAAATTTGATAATTTGGTGCCTCTAGACCAATTTAGAGACTGATTGAGAACATTTTTACTGAAGAATGTTTGTTTTCATTGATAGTTTTTTTGTATCTGCTTTTCTTTTCATATTGAATCCATATGTCTTTTTTGTGTATATTTCTGTAATTACAGGGCTCATCTGTAAAAGAGACCTTGGTCTCAGCATGACTCGCCGTTAAATAAATATAAATAAAACATGTTTTCAAGTAAATCATGAATCAGACAGATACTACCCCCAACACTACCCACACCCCAGTCCACCACCCTACATGATGAGTGTACTCACCCCAGTCCACCACCCTGCATGATGAGTGTACTCACATTCCCCATACAGTCTCTTTGTGTTGGTCAAGGCTTGTCTGGTGTATTACAGCACAGAGCAGCTGTTGGCCCCGTGATCAAAGTGGATGGGGCCCAGTCGCTGTCAGTCCCTGTTTTCAGCGGGCCGTTCTGTTTGGGATTACCACACCTGTGGTTCAGGGATTAATCCCACCAGGGACATGGGAACCAGGGACAGGGGGCCCAGCGGTCTGGGGGTAAGGGATGATGGGGCGGACCACACCCTTAGGGCCCTGGGTACATTTTGACATGTTGGGGGCAAAGGTTGTACAAGTAGGGGGACCTCAAAATACACACACTATGAAAATTGATACATCACAATGTGAGTATATGAAAAAAAAAAAAGTATATGGGACAAAAAGGAAGATCTTTCAAATAGAACTTAGATACAATACATGACCAAAAGTATGTGGACACCTGCTCATCGAACATCCATTCCAAAATAATGGGCATTAATATGGAGTTGGTCCCCCCTTTGCAGCTATAACAGTCTCCACTCTTCTGGGGAGGCTTTCCACTAGATGTTGGAACATTGCTTCGGGACTTGCTACTGGGTTGAGGTCAGGGCTCTCTGCAGACCAGTCAAGTTCTTCCACACC
>CM042408.1:2648780-2683780 GCA_023634145.1 Thymallus thymallus | reverse complement strand
TTCTTCCTCTCCTCTCTCTTCTTCCTCTCCTCTCTCTCTCTTTTCTTCCTCTCCTTCTCTCTCTCTTTTCTTCCTCTCCCTCTCTCTCTCTTTTCTTCCTCTTCTCTCTCTTCTTCCTCTCCTCTCTCTCTCTTTTCTTCCTCTCCTTCTCTCTCTCTTTTCTTCCTCTTCTCTCTCTCTCTTTTCTTCCTCTCCTCTCTCTTCTTCCTCTCCTCTCTCTCTCTTTTCTTCCTCTCCTCTCTCTCTTTTCTTCCTCTCCTCTCTCTCTTTTCTTCCTCCCTCTCTCTCTTTTCTTCCTCGCTTGCTCTCTCTGTCCTTCCTCTCCTCTCTATTTTCTTCCTCTCTCTCTCTTTTCTTCCTCTCCTCTCCTTCTCTTTTCTTCCTCTCCTCTCTCTCTCTCTTCTTCCTCTCCATCTCTCTCTCTTTTCATCCTCTCCTCTCTCTCTTTTCTTCCTCCCTCTCTCTCTCTTTTCTTCCTCCCTTGCTCTCTCTGTCCTTCCTCTCCTCTCTCTCTTTTCTTCCTCTCCATCTCTCTCTTTACTTCATCTCCTATCTTTCTCTTTTCTTCCTCTCCTCTCTCTCTCTCTTCTTCCTCTCCATCTCTCTCTCTCTTCATCCTCTCCTTCTATCTCTCTTTTCTTCCTCAAAGCTGGAATATGCAAGATGGATTGAATCGAAGTAGTTCATGACATTTGAATTTGTATTTATTAAGGATCCGCATTAGTTCCTGCCAAGGCAGCAGCTACTCTTCCTGGGGTTTATTAAGGATCCCCATTAGTTCCTGCCAAGGCAGCAGCTACTCTTCCTGGGGTTTATTATGGATCCCCATTAGTTCCTGCCAAGGAAGCAGCTACTCTTCCTGGGGTTTATTAAGGATCCCCATTAGTTCCTGCCACGGCAGCAGCTACTGTTCTTGGGGTTTATTAAGGATCCTCATTAGTTCCTGCCAAGGCAGGAGCTACTCTTCTTGGGGTTTATTAAGGATCCTCATTAGTTCCTGCCAAGGCAGCAGCTACTCTTCCTGGGGTTTATTAAGGATCCCCATTAGTTCCTGCCAAGGAAGCAGCTACTCTTCCTGGGGTTTATTATGGATCCCCATTAGTTCCTGCCAAGGCAGGAGCTACTCTTCTTGGGGTTTATTAAGGATCCCCATTAGTTCCTGCCAAGGCAGCAGCTACTCTTCCTGGGGGTTATTAGGGATCCCCATTAGTTCCTGCCACGGCAGCAGCTACTCTTCCTGGGGTTTATTAAGGATCCCCATTAGTTCCAGCCAAGGAAGCAGCTACTCTTCCTGGGGTTTATTATGGATCCCCATTAGTTCCTGCCACAGCAGCAGCTACTCTTCCTGGGGTTTATTATGGGTCCCCATTAGTTCCTGCCAAGGCAGCAGCTACTCTTCCTGGGGTTTATTATGGATCCCCATTAGTTCCTGCCACAGCAGCAGCTACTCTTCCTGGGGTTTATTATGGATCCCCATTAGTTCCTGCCACAGCAGCAGCTACTCTTCCTGGGGTCCAGCAACACTAAGGCAGTAATACAATTTTAAAAACATTACAAAACATTCACAACAGATTTCACAACACACTTAGTGTGTGCCCTCAGGCGTCTACTCTACTACTACAGTGTGTATGTTATCGTGGGTGTGTATGCAGCTCGGTGCATTCAACATGTCAATACCTCTCACAAATACAAGTGTTGATGAAGTCAATCCTTCCTCCACTTTGAGCCAGGAGAGACTAACATGCATTGTATTAATGCTAGCTCTCTGTGTACATCCAAGGGCCAGCTGTGCTGTCCTGTTCTGAGCCACTTGCAATTTTCCTAACTCCCTCTTTGTGGCACCTGACCACAGTACTGAACAGTAGTCCAGATGAGACAGAACTAGAGAACTAGAACAGAACTTGTTGTTAGTGTTGTTAAGAAGGCAGAGCAGCACTTTATTATGGACAGACTTCTCCCCATCTTAGCTACTGTTGTATCAATATGTTTTCACCATGTTTGTTTACAGTCCAGGGTTACTCCAAGCAGTTTAGTCACCTCAACTTGCTCAATTTCCACATTATTCATGACAACATTTAGTTGAGGTTTAGGGTTTAATGAATGATAAAAACAATACACCTACTGTATAGGGCAAACACCAGGATAAAAAGTTACACATTGAAATAAAGATAATACATCAACCTTTTTGAAGATCCACACCAATATGTATTAAAGAAAACATCTAAATGTAATCAAAATATACTCATAAAAGTAACAGGTAGGGCTAGTTACAGTTCCAGCGTCAGACTGACTGACACAAGCCAGGTCCATTTGGAGTTGGGTGCGTTCAACAAACACACAGAACTTAAGGTGAACATAATGAGCGAACACAAAACATGTGTGGATGATAAGGGTGTTGCTGCCATCGTCCCACGACCGCTGGTTAGTACACCGGCGAGGAGGAGCGCCGGAGAGGAGGAGGTGCCGCAGCTCTACGCGGGGCATTCGTTACACAGTGTGTTGAGAATTACATGGTTTTAGGCCTGGATTCAATCTGGACCGCTGAAGATCCGCACTACAGAGCGATTTAAATGCATTCACAGAGACTGCATTCATAGTAAGTGCTGCATTTGTGGCCTCAATCAGAAATGTAAATTGTGGTCCGGATTGAATCTAGTCCTTAGTCAGAGCATAAGCTTTAGAACGTCTACACTAACTTGTCACACAAAAGCATGCATAGAGAATGATGTGGCTAGTTATAGGTTGAATGATGTGGCTAGTTATAGGTTGAACGATGTGGCTAGTTATAGGTTGAATGATGTGGCTAGTTATAGGTTGAATGATGTGGCTAGTTATAGGTTGAACGATGTGGCTAGTTATAGGTTGAATGATGTAGCTAGTTATGGTTCCCACAAGGCAGGTCTGTCTGCTGAATATCAGACATGGTTTAAAATACTGTTTAGGGTATTTCAATAATTTTCAGACATTTGGAAGAAAATGTTGGGGTATTTTTTTTACTTTTAAACAGAAGCAATTTAATATTGGAATGTATTTTGCAAATACTCCCATGCATTTGAAATAATGTGTTTGAAAATAAGAATATTTTTACTGTACAAATACTTCCAATAGAAAAGGTAGATTACATTGGGATACAGCATATTGAATATATGGACCCATATAGAATGAAATGATATGGGTCCATATGCCTCTAGATCATCTGATAAATGCCTACACCTGTCCATTACCTTGATGGTTATTTCCAAAGCTGGTTCCTGTAGCACCATTTACTGTAGCTTCAGACTTTACATAACTTCATCAGTCTGCATCTAGCTCAGGCTTAGACATGTTTACCATATCATCCACTGATTCTGTTACACCAGTTTGTTTGCTGCAGCACCGTTAGCGTTGGTAACATTACTATTGTCCCGAGGCTGGCTTGATGTGGAACCCATTAGAATGATCTGCTCCTCATCACCTCCTGTGGCACCACCGCTGGCTCCTGTGGCACCACCGCTGGCTCCTGTGGCACCACCGCTGGCTCCTGTGGCACCACCGCTGGCTCCTGTAGCAACACCGCTGGCTCCATAGCCTTGATCAACATGGATAAGTGTTTTAGTAATAATTAACAATACACTGCAGCCCATCTAACTACTGAATGAAATGTACAGTCGTATGAAAAAGTTTGGGCACCCCTCTGAGGCTGCATAATAATTTACTCTGTCGTCACAGAAAATGATCACAGTGGCATGCCATTCATTTTCTAATAAAAGCTGAGTACTGGGGTATTGTCCAGACAAAGATTTTTAGTGTAGCAATATTAAGTTGTATGAAATTAAATCAGATGTGAAAAATAGGCTATGCAAAAATTTGGGCACCCTTGTCATTCTGTTGATTTGAATACCTGTAACTACTTAGCACTGATTAATTGGAACACACAATTGGTTTGGTGAGCTCCTTAAGCCTTGAACTTCTTAGACAAGTGCATCTAATCATGAGAAAATGTATTTAAGGTGGCCAATTGCAAGTTGTTGTTCTCTTTGACTCTCCTCTGAAGAGTGGCAACATGGGGGCCTCAAAACAACTCTCAAATGACCTGAAAACAAAGATTGTTCAACATTATGGTTTAGGGGAAGGCTACAAAAAGCTATCGCAGAGATGTAAGCTGTCAGTGTCCACTGTGAGGAAATGGAAGACCACAGGCACAGTTCTTGTTAAGGCCAGAAGTAGCAGGCCAAGTAAAATATCGGAGAGGCAAAGGCGAAGGATGGTGAGAACGGTCAAAAACAGCCCACAGACCACCTCCAAAGACCTACAACATCATCTTGCTGCAGATGGTGTCACTGTGCATCGTTCAACAATTCAGCGCACTTTGCACAAGGAGAAGCTATATGGGAGAGTGATGCGGAAGAAGCCTTTTCTGCACACATGCCACAAACGCACATTTGGACAAGCCAACTTCATTTTGGAATAAGGTGCTGTGGACTGATGAAACAAAGATTGAGTTATTTGGTCATAACAAGGGGCATTATGCATGGCGGCAAAAGAACACAGCGTTCCAAGAAAAACACTTGCTACCCACAGTAAAATCTGGTGGGGGTTCCATCATGCTGTGGGGCTGTGTGGCCAGTGCCAGTACTGGGAATCTTGTTAAAGTTGAGGGTCGCATGGATTCCACTCAAGATCAGCAGATTCTTGGGAATAATGTTGAAGAATCAGTCACAAAGTTGAAGTTACGCCGGGGCTGGATATTTCAACAAGACAACGACCCAAAACACTGCTCAAAATCTACCCGGGCATTTATGCAGAGGAACAAGTACAATGTTATGGAATGGCCATCCCAGTCCCCAGACCTAAATATCATTGAGAATCTGTGGGATGATTTGAAGCGGGCTGTCCATGCTCGGCAACCATCAAACCTAACTGAACTGCAGATGTTTTGTAAGGAGGAATGGTCCAAAATACCTTCATCCAGAATCCAGACACTCATTAGAGGCTATAGGAAGCGTCTAGAGGCTGTTATTTTAGCAAAAGGAGGCTCTACTAAATATTGGTGTGATTTTTCTGTTGGGGCCCAAATTTGTGCACCTGTCTAATTTCGTTTTCATGCATATTGCACATTTTCTGTTAATCCAATAAACCTCATTTCACTACTGAAAGATTACTGTGTCCATCAGTTATTTGATAGATCAAAATGAAATTGCTGATCCAAACACCCAATTATTTATAAATGGAAATCATGTAAATTGTCAGGGGTGCCCAAACTTTTGCATCCGACTGTACGAATGTATATAGGGCCAAGTGATTTTCACATACTGGACGATGTAGTAAATTATACAGATACACTATAGTAAGTTATACAGATATACTATAGTAAGTTATACAGATTGAATATAGTAAGTTATACAGATATACTATAGTAAGTTATACAGATATACTATAGTAAGTTATACAGATATACTATAGTAAGTTATACAGATATACTATAGTAAGTTATACAGATATACTATAGTAAGTTATACAGATATACTATAGTAAGTTATACAGATTGAATATAGTAAGTTATACAGATATACTATAGTAAGTTATACAGATATACTATAGTAAATTATACAGATATACTATAGTAAGTTATACAGAAACACTATAGTAAGTTATACAGATATACTATAGTAAGTTATACAGATTGAATATAGTAAGTTATACAGATATACTATAGTAAGTTATACAGATATACTATAGTAAGTTATACAGATATACTATAGTAAGTTATACAGATATACTATAGTAAGTTATACAGATTGAATATAGTAAGTTATACAGATACACTATAGTAAGTTATACAGATATACTATAGTAAATTATACAGATATACTATAGTAAGTTATACAGAAACACTATAGTAAGTTATACAGATATACTATAGTAAGTTATACAGATATACTATAGTAAGTTATACTATAGTAAGTTATACAGATATACTATAGTAAGTTATACAGATTGAATATAGTAAGTTATACAGATATACTATAGTAAGTTATACAGATATACTATAGTAAATTATACAGATATACTATAGTAAGTTATACAGATATACTATAGTAAGTTATACAGATACTCTATAGTAAGTTATACAGATATACTATAGTGAGTTATACAGATATACTATAGTAAGTTATACAGATTGAATATAGTAAGTTATACAGATACACTATAGTAAGTTATACAGATATACTATAGTAAATTATACAGATATACTATAGTAAGTTATACAGAAACACTATAGTAAGTTATACAGATATACTATAGTAAGTTATACAGATATACTATAGTAAGTTATACTATAGTAAGTTATACAGATATACTATAGTAAGTTATACAGATTGAATATAGTAAGTTATACAGATATACTATAGTAAGTTATACAGATATACTATAGTAAATTATACAGATATACTATAGTAAGTTATACAGATATACTATAGTAAGTTATACAGATACTCTATAGTAAGTTATACAGATATACTATAGTGAGTTATACAGATATACTATAGTGAGTTATACAGATTGAATATAGTAAGTTATACAGATATACTATAGTAAGTTATACAGTTATACTATAGTAAGTTATACAGATATACTATAGTAAGTTATACAGATACACTATAGTAAGTTATACAGATACACTATAGTAAGTTATACAGATATACTATAGTAAGTTATACAGATACTCTATAGTAAGTTATACAGATATACTATAGTAAGTTATACAGATATACTATAGTAAGTTATACTATAGTAAGTTATACAGATATACTATAGTAAGTTATACAGATACTCTATAGTAAGTTATACAGATATACTATAGTAAGTTATACAGATATACTATAGTAAGTTATACTATAGTAAGTTATACAGATATACTATAGTAAGTTATACAGATACTCTAGTAAGTTATACAGATACTCTATAGTAAGTTATACAGATATACTATAGTAAGTTATACAGATATACTATAGTAAGTTATACAGATATACTATAGTAAGTTATACAGATATACTATAGTAAGTTATACTATAGTAAGTTATACAGATATACTATAGTAAGTTATACTATAGTAAGTTATACAGATATACTATAGTAAGTTATACAGAAACACTATAGTAAGTTATACAGATATACTATAGTAAGTTATACAGACATACTATAGTAAGTTATGCAGATACTCTATAGTAAGTTATACAGATACACTATAGTAAGTTATACAGATATACTATAGTAAGTTATACAGATACACTATAGTAAGTTATACAGAAACACTATAGTAAGTTATACAGATATACTATAGTAAGTTATACAGATATACTATAGTAAGTTATATAGATATACTATAGTAAGTTATACTATAGTAAGTTATACAGATATACTATAGTAAGTTATACAGAAACACTATAGTAAGTAATACAGATATACTATAGTAAGTTATACTGATATACTATAGTAAGTAATACAGATATACTATAGTAAGTAATACAGATATACTATAGTAAGTTATACAGATATACTATAGTAAGTAATACAGATATACTATAGTAAGTTATACAGATATACTATAGTAAGTTATACTATAGTAAGTTATACAGATATACTATAGTAAGTTATACAGATATACTATAGTAAGTTATACAGATATACTATAGTAAGTTATACTATAGTAAGTTATACAGATATACTATAGTAAGTTATACAGATATACTATAGTAAGTTATACAGATATACTACAGTAAGTTATACAGATATACTATAGTAAGTTATACTTTAGTAAGTTATACAGATATACTATAGTAAGTTATACAGAAACACTATAGTAAGTTATACAGATATACAGATATACTATAGTAAGTTATACAGATATACTATAGTAAGTTATACAGATATACTATAGTAAGTTATACAGATATACTATAGTAAGTTATACTATAGTAAGTTATACAGATATACTATAGTAAGTTATACTATAGTAAGTTATACAGATATACTATAGTAAGTTATACAGATATACTATAGTAAGTTATACAGATATACTATAGTAAGTTATACAGATATACTATAGTAAGTTATACAGATATACTATAGTAAGTTATACAGATACACTATAGTAAGTTATACAGATACACTATAGTAAGTTATACAGATACACTATAGTAAGTTATACAGATACATTATAGTAAGTTACAGTATACAGATATACTATAGTAAGTTATACAGATATACTATAGTAAGTTATACAGATATACTATAGTAAGTTATACAGATATACTATAGTAAGTTATACTATAGTAAGTTATACAGATATACTATAGTAAGTTATACTATAGTAAGTTATACAGATATACTATAGTAAGTTATACAGATATACTATAGTAAGTTATACTATAGTAAGTTATACAGATATACTATAGTAAGTTATACAGATATACTATAGTAAGTTATACAGATATACTATAGTAAGTTATACAGATATACTATAGTTGTCACAGTGCGTAGGATATAAGGGACGATATACGGAGCGCTGGTGAAGTGTCATCCTTTTTATTAAAAATGAGGTGTTCTCACGAAGCATTTAACATAAAAAGAAGACTGAAAAAAACAAACACGATTACAAACAAAAACACGGTGACTTACTTTGTGGCCTGCTGGCAGTGCAGACAAACAAAAGAACAATGATCCACACACAGGTGGAAATGTGTGGAGCCTATATACTATCCCCAATCAGAGACAACGCTAGACAGCTGTCTCTGATTGGGGATGATAATCTCCCTAGTTAGGGTGTGATGACTTGGTTGTGTGCCTCTCTCCTCCCCGAGGTGGGAGTAAGAGGCCTTACCACAACCAAGCCATCACAGTACCCCCCCCCCAAGGTGCGGACTCCCGATCGCACAATAAATCCCCCCTCTCCTGAAAGGAAAAAAAAAAAATGTCCAAAAAACTAGGGGGGACATGGCGGGGTACTGAGATGGTTGCTGGTGGAGGCTCCGGTTCTGGTTCCGGGCGTGGCGCAAGCTCTGAGAGTAGCTTCTCTCCTACCTCTCTGTTGCACGCCCGGTCCAGTCCGGACCCCAGCGCGATGGTTCCCCTCTCAGTACTCCCGCCATTTACCAAGTCCTGTCTGGACCCTGGTGTGGGAGCCCTCGACCCTGGAGAGGGGCTGACCACCGGCCCAGGACTGGGCACCGGTGGAGCGGACTGCTCCGTCACTGGAGCGACGTAGACGACCGGCCCCGGACTGGGCACCGGTGGAGCGGACTGCTCCGGCACTGGAGCGACGTAGATGACCGGCCCCAGACTGGGCACCGGTGGAGCGGACTGCTCCGGCACTGGAGCGACGTGGACGACCGGCCCCGGACTGGGCACCGGTGGAGCGGACTGCTCCAGCACTGGAATGACGCAGACGGCCGGACCCGGATGGGGCTCCGGTGGAGGTTCAGGGCTGCTCACCTTCCCCGGAGGTCTCGGGCTGCTGACCCTCCCCGGGGACCTCGGGCTGCTGACCTTCGCCGGGGACCTCGGGCTGCTGACCTTCGCCGGGGACCTCGGGCTGCTGACCTTCGCCGGGGACCTCGGGCTGCTGACCTTCGCCGGGGACCTCGGGCTGCTGACCTTCGCCGGGGACCTCGGGCTGCTGACCTTCGCCGGGGACCTCGGGCTGCTGACCTTCGCCGGGGACCTCGGGCTGCTGACCGTCACCGGGGACCTCGGGCTGCTGACCGTCACCGGGGACCTCGGGCTGCTGACCGTCACCGGGGACCTCGGGCTGCTGACCTTCACCGGAGGTCTCGGGCTGCTGACCGTCACCGGGGACCTCGGGCTGCTGACCTTCTCCGGAGGTCTCGGGCTGCTGACCTTCTCCGGAGGTCTCGGGCTGCTGACCTTCTCCGGAGGTCTCGGGCTGCTGACCTTCACCAAAGGCCTCGGGCAGCTGACCTTCACCAAAGGCCTCGGGCAGCTGACCTTCTCCGGAGGTCTCTGGCAGCTAACCTTCAACGCAGGCTTCGGGCAGCTGACCTTCTCCAGAGACCTCGGGCAGCTGACCTTCACCGGAGGCCTCGGGCAGCTGACCTTCACCGGAGGCCTCGGGCAGCTGGCCTTCACCGGAGACCTCGGGCTGGACGCCGTGCCCACCCTGGGCACCGACGTAGAGGTGGTTTTCAGCCCTGTCGCAGGTCTGGCTGTCGACCCCAGACTGGGCGCCGACACGCTATGGAGCTCCTGCTCCACAGCGGGACTGAACGTCGTGCCCACCCTGGGCACCGACGCAGAGATGGTTTCCAGCCCTGTGGTTGGGCTGGCTGTCGGCCCCAGACTGGGCACCGACGCGCTATGGAGCTCCTGCTCCACAGCAGGGCTGAACGTCGTGCCCACCCTGGGCACCGACGCAGAGATGGTTTCCAGCCCTCTGGTTGGGCTGGCTGTCGGCCCCAGACTGGGCACCGACGCGCTATGGAGCTCCTGCTCCACAGCGGGGCTGAACGTCGTGCCCACCCTGGACACCGACGCAGAGATGGTTTCCAGCCCTGTGGTTGGGCTGGCTGTCGGCCCCAGACTGGGCACCGACACGCTATGGAGCTCCTGCTCCACAGCGGGGCTGAACGTCGTGCCCACCCTGGGCACCGACGCAGAGAGGGTTTCCAGCCCTGTGGTGGCGACCCTCGCGGTAGCCTCCGTGCGAGGGGTAGGCACGGGGCGTACTGGACTGGGGACACGCACCATAGGTCTGGTGCGAGGAGCTGGCACGGGTCGCACCGGGCTGGAGATACGCACCATAGGTTGGGTGCGAGGAGTAGGCACAGACCGTACCGGGCTGGGGGAACGCACCACTGGTCTGGTGCGAGTAGCTGGAACGGGCTGTACCTGGCTGGGGAAACGCACCGTTGGGTCGGTGCGTTGAGCTGGCTCGGGTCGTGCCGGGCTGGGGAAACGCACCATAGGTTGGGTGCGAGGAGCAGGCACAGACCGTACCGGGCTGGGGGAACGCACCACTGGTCTGGTGCGAGTAGCTGGAACGGGCTGTACCTGGCTGGGGAAACGCACCGTTGGGTCGGTGCGTTGAGCTGGCACGGGTCGCGCCGGGCTGGGGAAACGCACCATAGGTTGGGTGCGAGGAGCAGGCACAGACCGTACCGGGCTGGGGGAACGCACCACTGGTCTGGTGCGAGTAGCTGGAACGGGCTGTACCTGGCTGGGGAAACGCACCGTTGGGTCGGTGCGTTGAGCTGGCACGGGTCGCGCCGGGCTGGGCAAACGCACCATAGAGCTGGTGCGCGGAGCAGGCGCGGGCCGTACTGGGCTATTGTTGCGCACCGATGGTTTGGTGCGCTGAGTCGGTCTCCTCCTCCGACTCTGGACCGGCGCTGGAGGCACCGGACTGGGAACTGACGCTGGAGCACGACTGTGCCTGTCGTCCCTACTCCAACGCCAATCCCCATCCTGTGAGGGTTCCTCCGGGAACCCCCACAAGTGAGGGAACAGAAGCACATCGCTGTCGTCTTCCTCCGACTCCTCTCTGTACTCCTGCTCCCACGGCTGTAGGGGCTCCTCCTGGAACCCCCACGAGTGCAGTGGTCGGGGCTCTTCTCTCTCGATCCCCGATCACCCCCATAGCCCCCCCCCAAAATCAGTTTGGGGGTTTTTCTGGGCTCCAAGCTGGTCCTTCGCTTTAGCCCGGTAACGTTTCCCCCGTCTTTGGCGCCTCTGCTCCGGACACCAGCCCTCCTCCACCGCACGATAATGGGAGTGTTCCTCCTCTGTAATTTTCCCCATACCGAGGAGGATGTCTCCCAAAGTTATCCCCCGTTGCGTCCCAGGGTGGTGGATCATTCTGTCACAGTGCGTAGGATATAAGGGACGATATACGGAGCGCTGGTGAAGTGTCATCCTTTTTATTAAAAATGAGGTGTTCTCACGAAGCATTTAACATAAAAAGGAGACTGAAAAAAACAAACACGATTACAAACAAAAACACGGTGACTTACTTTGTGGCCTGCTGGCAGTGCAGACAAACAAAAGAACAATGATCCACACACAGGTGGAAATGTGTGGAGCCTATATACTATCCCCAATCAGAGACAACGCTAGACAGCTGTCTCTGATTGGGGATGATAATCTCCCTAGTTAGGGTGTGATGACTTGGTTGTGTGCCTCTCTCCTCCCCGAGGTGGGAGTAAGAGGCCTTACCACAACCAAGCCATCACAATAGTAAGTTATACAGATATACTATAGTAAGTTATACAGATATACTATAGTAAGTTATACAGATATACTATAGTAAGTTATACAGATATACTATAGTAAGTTATACAGATATACTATAGTAAGTTATACAGATATACTATAGTAAGTTATACAGAAATACTATAGTAAGTTATACAGATATACTATAGTAAGTTATACAGATATACTATAGTAAGTTATACAGATTGAATATAGTAAGTTATACAGATATACTATAGTAAGTTATACTATAGTAAGTTATACAGATACTCTATAGTAAGTTATACAGAAATACTATAGTAAGTTATACAGATACACTATAGTAAATTATACAGATACACTATAGTAAGTTATACAGATATACTATAGTAAGTTATACAGATTGAATATAGTAAGTTATACAGATATACTATAGTAAGTTATACAGATTGAATATAGTAAGCTATACAGATATACTATAGTAAGTTATACAGATATACTATAGTAAGTTATACAGATATACTATAGTAAGTTATACAGATATACTATAGTAAGTTATACAGATATACTATAGTAAGTTATACAGATTGAATATAGTAAGCTATACAGATATACTATAGTAAGTTATACAGATATACTATAGTAAGTTATACAGATATACTATAGTAAGTTATACAGATATACTATAGTAAGTTATACAGATATACTATATTAAGTTATACAGATACACTATAGTAAGTTATACAGATATACTATAGTAAGTTATACAGATTGAATATAGTAAGTTATACAGATATACTATAGTAAGTTATACAGATTGAATATAGTAAGCTATACAGATATACTATAGTAAGTTATACAGATATACTATAGTAAGTTATACAGATATACTATAGTAAGTTATACAGATATACTATAGTAAGTTATACAGATTGAATATAGTAAGCTATACAGATATACTATAGTAAGTTATACAGATATACTATAGTAAGTTATACAGATATACTATAGTAAGTTATACAGATATACTATAGTAAGTTATACAGAAATACTATAGTATGTTATACAGATACACTATAGTAAGTTAAACAGATATACTATAGTAAGTTATACAGATACACTATAGTAAGTTATACAGATATACTATATTAAGTTATACAGATATACTATAGTAAGTTATACAGATATACTATAGTAAGTTATACAGATACACTATAGTAAGTTATACAGGTATACTATAGTAAGTTATACAGATATACTATAGTAAGTTATACAGATATACTATAGTAAGTTATACAGATATACTATAGTAAGTTATACAGATATACTATAGTAAGTTATACAGATATACTATAGTAAGTTATACAGATATACTATAGTAAGTTATACAGATATACTATAGTAAGTTATACAGATATACTATAGTAAGTTATACAGATATACTATAGTAAGTTATACAGATATACTATAGTAAGTTATACAGATATACTATAGTAAGTTAAACAGATATACTATATTAAGTTATACAGATACAATATAGTAAGTTAAACAGATATACTATATTAAGTTATACAGATACACTATAGTACTGTACAGTATAGGACTCACCTGGTTCTTGTGTAAGGTGCTCAGGAGCAGTTTGTGGACAGTAATGGATCATCTTTCTACATTGCTTCCTGAAGTTGGGATCTGCAGTAATAGATGAGTATGCCCACTTTTACAAAACATAACACTACCTTGATCCTTATAGAGTTTCACAACGCCAGCCTACTACTGTAAGTTAATTCAAAATTAGAAGAATGTGACTCACATTTTATGCAGAGAACGACCACAATCAACAATATACCAATTGCAACAATTGGCAGCCAAATTTCCAGTGAACGGTTTTCATCTTTGGCTGTAAAGACACAATGTGAAGACCATGTTGTACATGAACATGAATGCTGTGATTTATTTCTCCTGGAAACCTCTGTTCCAACATGTTCCCTTCGTCGTATAATGTTTGATAATCTAAGTTTTGACAAAGACAAAACATAAACATTTATGGAGCTAATTTAAAACAATCAAAATATTGGATATTCTTAATGTGCCATGCAGCCAAATGTTTCAAAATCAATGAGTTGCTATAACTGAGCCAAACCACTAGAGGGAGGTGTCTGAGCTCCATTGGGTTTGAGCTGTACTTGCTTTCATCACTATCTGACCTGGTATATTTATGAATTTGTCATGTGACCAGAAACACTTGAACCACAGCTACTCCAGTTGAGGAGAATTGGTCTTGTTTACTGGTCTAAATCTGGTTTAAATATTTGTTATTACATGCAGCAGTTCAATTGAAGTGAGTAGGCCTCACTGTCTCTGCACATCCACTGGCTGGTAGAACTCACAGGCTTGTATGACTATGAAGGTACTCTGGATCTCATGGAGGGTGGGGTTGTGGACACTGCAGGTCATATTTTGTGTCTCTGTTCCATTCACTCGGCTGCTGATGTTGTAGGTTCCCGTTCCAGGATCCTGTGTGATCTTGTTGACAGCCTCCTGAGGGTTCAGAGTACGGTTATGGGTCCACCATGTCACCTGGGCTTCAGGGAAGCCTCCATGAGTGGTGCACTCGAGCGTCATATCTGTGAAGTTTACTGTGAGCTTGGGCTTCTGGTAACTCGCTGCAGGGAACACAATGGGACAAAGCCAGAATGGGCGTAATTATGAGACAGATGCATTGATGGTTAACAGAAATGTTTCCAGAACAGGATATGATTTCTATATTAAGCTAAAGCACCATTATATTCCAGTCCCACCCACCAACATGAGCCCGATTTAACATTAGCTCTCCAAGCCATAGCCTACCTGCTACATTGACAGTGATTCGGCACACTTTTGACATGACATCATCCATTATTAGAATAACAACACAGGTCCGGTTATTGTCTGAGACGATTACTGGGTTGAGCAGGAGTGACAGATTTCCAGAAGCCAACTGATCTGTGTTTATTGTTGTTCTGTTTTCGTAAAAAGTGTCTTGGTAATCATAGTCTTCACGTCCATCTTTGAAAACATGCAGCACTTTAGGTGTTAAATCTTGCCAATAGATTCGGGTTTTTCTTGGATAGGTGGATGTTGACAATTTGGAGACATCACAGGGCAGAAGGACAGGCTCTCCGATGATTCCAACAACGGTTTTCTCCTTCGGGTATGTTGATGAAGATACTGATATAACTTTCCAAACACAGAGGGAATAGTTAGTTAAATCTGAACTCCACATTTACCATGCTAATAAGACATTTTCTGGTCTACTCATTGGAGAACTTCCACTGTGATGTATCAAACTAGGCTTCACAGAGATTACATGTTTGGTGCAGATAAAACTTTCTTTTTTAAATGGACCCGGCATGTTATTTAAGCACTACAACTCCAAGCCTGGGACTTTCCTGCCTCTCCATTCCCAGTTCTGACTCATAGAGTTGGTTGAGTCAGAATGGAAGTTCCTTTCACACGTTATTTCAACATTGCATTGCTCTCTAAAAGCACTATTGTGTGATTCACCAATCAACGATGATATTAGAGAGGAATAGCTTGCCAGACAAGTCCACAAGTATTATACAGTTATATATATTATTCTGCTCATCAGGCTCATTATCATTATACAGTTATATGTATATATTATTCTGCTCATCAGGCTCATTATCATTATACAGTTATATATATATATATATTATTCTGCTCATCAGGCTCATTATCATTATACAGTTATATATATATATATATATATATATATATATATATATATATATATATATATATATTATTCTGCTCATCAGGCTCATTATCATTATACAGTTATATATATATATATATATATATATATATATATATATATATATATATATATATATATATATATATATATATATATATTATTCTGCTCATCAGGCTCGGGATCATTATACAGTGATGTGAAAAAGTATTTCTCCCTCTTTCAAATTTTCTCTACTTTTGCATATGTTTGATACTGAATGTTATCAGATCTTCAACCAAAACCTAATATTACATAAAACGAACCTGAGTGAACAAATAAAACAACAATTACATATTATTTATTTTATTTAATTAACAAAGTTATACAACACCCAACTCCCTAATCTATTATATAATGGAATAAAATAGAATAAAATAGAAAATGTTTTTTTCCCAAATTATATATTTTTTTTACAAGTGCATTTAGGCCTACCTGATGATATTAAACCATGAATAGCTTTTTCTAGAATTCATTGATGGTCAGATACATCAGTTGTAGCTGATTCTGTTGGCCACGTTTTACAGTTGATAGACTTTAGCACTCTTCCAAACTTACACTATCCTCTTTTACAACAACAGCCTGTATTTAAATCAAAACATCTCTTGTGCTACGGCATGCGCTGATTTGTTTCCATGTTCTGTTGTGATATTAAACAATATTCTGCTTGTCTACAGTCATGTAAAATGATGTGGAATTGCATTAAATGCCTTTATAAAAGGCTATCTTTTCTCGGACCGCAAATAAGTTGATTGATTCATGCAGTGCTTTTATTTTAATGGATTAGTTCCTAACCGCTCCCGCCAAAACTCTTTCTGAAATGAAGCAACAAGCCTAAGCTTGTGCCCAAAAAAACCTGCTTTCTATTTGCCGAACAGTTATTGTATCAAGACTAGATAGCTTTCACACATTGTGTTCTAAATAAATAAATCACATAATATGCCTTTGGTTGTACAGGCGTGTGGATAAAATGCCCAGGAACAGATGAGGAAGCCACGAGGGACACAACCACAACGTTTTGATAGAGAATATAAAACTTACCAGACATTAACAAAATACTAATGGATATCAAGCTCTGCATTGCACTCAGCAGGATACAGATCGAACACTGGATGGAAAACAAATTAAAATGAGTTCGTAGCTCACTAAACAATGAATGAGGCTTCCAACAAGTATCCGGTTCAGGGGTCATGCATTCCGTCACATCCGTATTTCCAAAATTCTAACAACTTCAACACAACGCGAGTACAGAGACATGTTGGACTGTACAGAGGCATGTTGGGTTGTACAGAGACATGTTGGACTGTACAGAGACATGTTGGGCTGTACAGAGACATGTTGGACTGTACAGAGACATGTTGGGCTGTAGAGAGACATGTTGGGTTGTACAGAGGCATGTTGGGCTGTAGAGAGACATGTTGGACTGTACAGAGACATGTTGGGCTGTACAGAGACATGTTTGGTTGGACAGAGACATGTTGGACTGTACAGAGACATGTTGGGCTGTACAGAGACATATTGGGCTGTACAGAGACATGTTTGGTTGGACAGAGACACGTTGGGCTGTACAGAGACATGTTTGGTTGGACAGAGACATATTGGGCTGTACAGAGACATGTTTGGTTGGACAGAGACACGTTGGGCTGTACAGAGACATGTTTGGTTGGACAGAGACATGTTGGGCTGTACAGAGACACGTTGGGCTGTACAGAGACATGTTTGGTTGGACAGAGACATATTGGGCTGTACAGAGACATGTTTGGTTGGACAGAGACACGTTGGGCTGTACAGAGACATGTTTGGTTGGACAGAGACATGTTGTTCAGGCAAGTTCAATACAATGATGTTCCATGCGGTTCATAAAGACAGCGTAAGTTTTCATAATTAGGTCAAACAAAGAATTTACTTCATAAAACCAATAAGCTTACTATATAAACACTGTACTTTACCAACAGCCCATTCAGCACGTTTACGCTGAGATAACGTGAACGTCAATACCCTAGTGTATTGATCTTTTGACTCTAGAATAGATTGGAATTCTTTGTCTGCAAAAAAATGCTTTTGAATTTGATATATGATCATATTATTTCTCATGTTCAAGCTGAATTAGTATAATGCTTATGCATTATATGGATCATGGCTTTGCTAAAGTTGACCTCTTATCTGAAAGTTATTCCGTCTTCACTACGTTATAAATGACTTCAAAATTCCACTTTAATTCGCACTAACTCCATTATACAAAGATTTCAGAAAGTATAGCAAAGTTCCCTAAACTGTCTACCCGCAGACTATTTAACTCAACAACATGTAACCTCATGCCACACCTAGTTTTTTACTTATAGGGTCAGTCCCCATACTTTGTAGACAGTTTAATTAAAGTTACTAGTGTTTCATTTCCTTAAAGTGGCCAGTTATTTCTAATCTATGTCTATAGATGGTTGTTTAGCAGTATGAGGCATAGTATAGAGTACAATACATACATATGAGATTGGTGATGCAATATGTACACACAAATTGAGTGACTAAGATACCGTAGAATAGTGTGGAGATTAATGCAGTTCGTGCATCAAGATGAGTGATGAGATTAATGTGTTGGGCAGACCGTACCACCCTCTGGAGAGCTTTGCGGTTATGGTGGTGATGCAGCCCGACAGGATGCTCTCAATTGTTCATCTGTATAAGTTAGTGAGGGTTTTGGGTGATAAGCCACATTTCTTTAGCCTCCTGAGGTTGAAGAGGCACTGTTACACCTTTTTTTTTATTTTTTTTTATTTTACTGGGCAAGTCAGTTAAGAACAAATTCTTATTTACAATGACAGCCTAGGAACAGTGGGTTAACTGCCTTGTTCAGGGGCAGAACAACAGATTTTTACCTTGTCAGCTCGGGGATTCGATCCTGCAACCTTCCAGTTACGGGCCTAACACTCTAACCACTAGGCTACTCACCACACTGTCTGTGTGGGTGGACCATTTCAGTTTGTCAGTGTTGTGTACGCCGAGGAACTTGAAGTTTCCACCTTCTCCACTGCGGTCCCATGGATGTGGATCGGGGGTGCGCCCTCTGCTGTTTCCTGAAGTCCATGATGATCTCCTTAGTTTTGCTGACGTTGAGTGAGAGGTTATTTTCCTGGCACCACACTCCCAGAGCCCTCACCTCCTCCCTGTAGGCTGTCTCATCGTTGCTGGTAATCAAGCCTACTACTGTTGTGTTGTCTGCAAACTTGATGATTGAGTTGGCCACGCAGTCATGGGTGAACAGGGAGTACAGGACGGGGCTGAGCACACACCCTTGTGGGTCCCCAGTGTTGAGGATCAGTGAGGAGGAGGTGTTGTTTCCTACCTTCACCACCTGGGGGCGACCCGTCAGGAATCCAGGATCCAGTTGCACAGGGTGGGGTTCAGACCCAGGGCCTCGAGCTTGGAGGGTACTATGGTGTTGAATGCTGAGCTATAGTCAATAAACAGCATTCTTACATAGGTATGCCTCTTATCCAGATGGGACAGAGGTTGAGATAAACTGGGCCTTGGTGGGTTAACTGGGCCTGGGTAGGTAAAGGAGCTTGGCTTGGGGGGGGCAAGGATGGGAGAGTTACATTTTTTACAAATTAGAAGTTTAACATTTAAAGAGGAGCTGGCTTGGAGAGGCCTTTACTGCCCCCTACTGTAGTAACATCAGAGGTGTAGGCATCCTGATAAATAAGAATACATCATTTACCTTTATATCGCAGCATATGGACCAAGAAGGACATTTTCTAATGTTGAATTGTACCTTACATGGTGAAAAATACACATCGATTTCATTGCATTTCCTACCAGGGTGAAATCTGGTGTTTTTAGAATAGATCAAATCCAGACAGGAAATATACACGTAGCGACATAATTAGAAAAAAAGTAAACAAAAAATGATCACTATAAACAGAGATCACCCACGAATAAATATGAGATACTGTTAAAACATTAGCACAGAGAAAAGCACAAAGAATGGATGGCTTTCCCATAGAATCCTATTCAACATTTTGGGACAAAGTAGCCCCCCTATTTACACAAATGACAACACACATGTCACTCAATTCAGTACTTCCTAGTTCCAAGTATCAAACAGTTATAATAAAATTAAAATAATATTGTTTACAAGCAATAGTGGCAAAAGCCTTGCCAGACTTGATACATATCAATCAAACAGGGTTTATTAAAAATAGACAATTACAAACAAATATGAGAACATGTTTCAGTGTAATAAGATAGATTTATCAATAAGGGTTGTTGATGTCGAAAAGGCTTTTGACCATCTTGAATGGCCTTTTCTATTCAAAGCTTTCCAGCTGATATAATAAATGTTATAAAAATTATGTATAAATGTCCTAAAGCAAAAATATACACAAATATTACTTTATCTGATGAAATTGAGAACAGGTATAGTAACAGGTATAGTATTGGTAAACATGAATATAAACTCAGCTTATTTGCCAATGATCTCCGGATATACCTGGCCAATATTGAAAACTCTTTTTCAGAATTCTCACAAATCTCAGGATATAAAAGTTAATTGGAGAAATAATGAAATAATGGCAATAGGAAACAGAATAAGTCATGATCTACAGCTATACAAAATGTCCCACCCTGAGATGTTTCACCTGTTGTCTTGTCTCTGCCCCACACCAGGTGTTCCCTATTCACCATTAGTCCCCTGTGTATTTAATCTCTGTCCTGTCAGTTGCCAGATCGTCTTGTCCTGTACAGTCGTTCCAGCGTTCCATGTTACAAGTGTTTTTCCCTGTTACCCGTGTTCAGTTCATTTAGGTCCACTTGCCTGCTTTGTGTCACAAAATGTATACTTAAGATGCTTAATAAGTGACAACGAACAACAAATATATAAAGACAACTTTATTCCATTACTCAACAATAACCTTCCAGACTTGGAATTGTATCAACTCGCTACCCAAGGCAACCTATGAACACTAACAATATGGATGAAAATGAAACGTATTCTACAAGAATCAATATCACTCCTAAAAACACAACCTTATGGAACAATCCTTGGAGAGCTTTTCAGAATTCACAGATAAATTAGTCCACATGGAAAACTGAAGGCATAAAAAATGGAAATAAAATGTATTTCCATGACATAATTAAACTACTTGGCACTAGGGATGGAGGTGAGAACAAGGAGGCACTAGGGATGGAGGTGAGAGCAAGGATGCACTAGGGATGGAGGTGAGAACAAGGAGGCACTAGGGATGGAGGTGAGAACAAGGAGGCACTAGGGATGGAGGTGAGAGCAAGGAGGCACTAGGGATGGAGGTGAAAGCAAGGAGGCACTAGGGATGGAGGTGAGAGCAAGGAGGCACTAGGGATGGAGGTGAGAGCATGGAGGCACTAGGGATGGAGGTGAGAGCATGGAGGCACTAGGGATGGAGGTGAGAGCATGGAGGCACTAGGGATGGAGGTGTGAGCATGGAGGCACTAGGGATGGAGGTGTGAGCATGGAGGCACTAGGGATGGAGGTGTGAGCATGCAGGCACTAGGGATGGAGGTGAGAGCATGCAGACACTAGGGATGGAGGTGTGAGCATGCAGACACTAGGGATGGGGGTGAGAGCATGCAGACACTAGGGATGGAGGTGAGAGCAGGCAGACACTAGGGATGGAGGTGAGAGCATGCAGACACTAGGGATGGAGGTGTGAGCATGCAGACACTAGGGATGGAGGTGTGAGCATGCAGACACTAGGGATGGAGGTGTGAGCATGCAGACACTAGGGATGGAGGTGTGAGCATGCAGACACTAGGGATGGAGGTGAGAGCATGCAGACACTAGGGATGGAGGTGAGAGCATGCAGACACTAGGGATGGAGGTGTGAGCATGCAGACACTAGGGATGGAGGTGAGAGCATGCAGACACTAGGGATGGAGGTGTGAGCATGCAGACACTAGGGATGGAGGTGAGAGCATGGAGGCACTAGGGATGGAGGTGTGAGCATGCAGACATAAGGCAGTTAAGCTACAGTTCCCCGAGCGCCAAAGACGTGGATGTCGATTCAGAGGGGTTGGGTTAAATGCGGACGACACATTTCAGTTGAATGCATTCAGTTGTACAACTGACTAGTAGACAACTGACTTCCATTATAACGCATCACAATCAGGTTCAGTTACAGGTTCACTATCCAAGCACACCTTTTGTGTCTACAATTCCTATTGACTGTAACTGTCTGTTTTTTAATTCAAGTCTGTCATATAGCTTAGCTTCTCACATTGATCTCTCCTTACATAAAGTAAATATAACAACACATATCTATAATACTTTGTATAAACAACTGGATTTAAATGCTGGATATTGCACATAGGTTACTAGGATCACAGGTCAGCTTCCAAACAAGGTTGTTGGTAGCAGTATGGTTCTAAATATTTTTACAGTACCAATGTCCTCACTTTGTCCAGCCATGGCTGGTTGTTCAAAAGAATGCACACCAGCAACACAGTTGCTTGTAGTCTTCCTCACCACTGGAGGATCTTGGGAGATGATTGCTACTGCTGTGGATTCAATTCCACAATTTCTGAAAAACACCAATCAGAGACTAGAGATTAAAGTTATACTATATACTATAGTATCTGTATAACTAACTATAGTATATCTGTATAACTTACTATAGTATATCTGTATAACTTACTATAGTATATCTGTATAACTTACTATAGTATATATGTATAACTTACTATAATATATCTGTATAACTTACTATAGTATATATGTATAACTTACTATAGTATAACTTACTATAGTATATCTGTATAACTTACTATAGTATATCTGTATAACTTACTATAGTATAACTTACTATAGTATATCTGTATAACTTACTATAGTATATCTGTATAACTTACTATAGTATTTCTGTATAACTTACTATAGTATATTTTTATAACTTACTATAGTATATCTGTATAACTTACTATAGTATATCTGTATAACTTACTATAGTATATGTGTATAACTTACTATAGTATATCTGTATAACTTACTATAGTATATCTGTATACTGTAACTTACTATAGAGTATCTGTATAACTTACTATAGAGTATCTGTATAACTTACTATAGTATATCTGTATAACTTACTATAGTATAACTGTATAACTTACTATAGTATATCTGTATAACTTACTATAGTATATCTGTATAACTTACTATAGTATATCTGTATAACTTACTATAGAGTATCTGTATAACTTACTATAGTATATCTGTATAACTTACTATAGTATATCTGTATAACTTACTATAGTATATCTGTATAACTTACTATAGTATATCTGTATAACTTACTATAGAGTATCTGTATAACTTACTATAGAGTATCTGTATAACTTACTATAGTATATCTGTATAACTTACTATAGTATATTAGTATACTATAGTAAGTTATACAGATACTCTATAGTAAGTTATACTATAGTAAGTTATACTATAGTAAGTTATACAGATACTCTATAGTAAGTTATACAGATATACTATAGTAAGTTATACAGATATACTATAGTAAGTTATACAGATATACTATAGTAAGTTATACAGATACTCTATAGTAAGTTATACAGATACTCTATAGTAAGTTACAGTATACAGATATACTATAGTCCCTATAAAGGGGATGGATGTGGAAATGGTTGAGTCATACAAGTTCTTGGGTGTCCATATGGATAACAGACTGGAATGGGCTGGTAACACCGGGGCCCTGTACAAAAAGGGCCAGAGCCGACTCTACTTTCTGAGGAGGCTCAGGTCCTTCAACGTGTGCAGTAAACTACTGCATACCTTCTACCAGTCTGTGGTGGCCAGTGCCATCTTTTTTGCAGTGGTGTGCTGGGGAGCAAACATCAAAGCCGGTGATGCTTCTCGGGTAAATAAGCTGATCAGGAAGGCTAGCTCTGTCCTGGGGATGAGCCTTGACACTCTAGAGGAGGTGGCGGAGAGACGGATCCTGTCCAAACTGCTGGCCATCATGGACAACGTCACCCACCCTCTGCACGCTATGGTTATGACGCAGAGGAGCTCTTTCAGTCACAGACTGATCCCACCACGGTTTGCCAGAGAGCGCTACAGGAGGTCCTTCCTGCCGGCGGCTATGAGACTATATAATGCCTCACCGGGGTGCCGTGCCGTCGGCAACATAGATCTGGAACTGTTGGGGTGCTAGGACCTAGTTTAACAATTATGCATCCATCCGTGAGTAACTCTGTTCCGTCAGCACTCATCCACTCAGGACCTACTTATTCATACAGGTCTGTATATACATACCCATGTACAGTTGTTATATTATATCACATGCAATATTGTAAGTAATTATTGGACCTAGGCATTCACTCAGGAATGCATATTAGTATCCTGCCAGTTGCACCTTTTCTCATTGCTTTTAGTATATCAAATGTGCAATAAGTGCAGTTGTCTGTAATTAAACCCTGCGCACTAAGGACTGTATTTTAAGGGAATTACTATTATTACCCCAATGATATCATACACACATTTAGCTATTAAAGTATCTCTTCCTGTCATTTACCTGTACAGTTTGTGTAAACATGCAAGTATTCACTCATCTGTAAATATAACTGTATACCTAACTGTACAGCTAATTTAACCATGCAAAATTTTCACTTACCTGTTCATTTACCCAGTCTGTCTATTAAGTAAACTATTATTACCCTCGCTCATATCATACGCATTAGCTACTGAAGTATTTCTCTGCCATCAACCTGTATAGTATAGTTAACCATCCAACATCCACCAATGTATAGTGTACATATTCAGCCAACCACTCATACTATGCAATGTCCTTTTATAGCTTTTTTTTGCACTCCAGATATCCTGTATTTCTATACTTTTTCATACTGCCGCTCTATGTATCATGTACCGTGTATCTGTCTTTTGTGTACTTTCGTTGTGGCATTTTGCACCTGCCCTGTGTTTTTGTTGTAGCTGCTTGATAATGAAATTTCCCCCCCGGGGGATCAATAAAGTACCTATCTATCTATCTATCTATCTATCTATCTATCTATCTATCTATCTATCTATCTATAGTAAGTTATACAGATATACTATAGTAAGTTATACAGATATACTATAGTAAGTTATACTATAGTAAGTTATACAGATACTCTATAGTAAGTTATACAGATATACTATAGTAAGTTATACAGATTGAATATAGTAAGTTATACAGATATACTATAGTCAGTTATACAGATATATTATAGTAAGTTATACAAATATACTATAGTAAGTTATACAGAAATACTATAGTAAGTTATACAGATATACTATAGTAAGTTATACAGATATACTATAGTAAGTTATACAGATATACTATAGTAAGTTATACTATAGTAAGTTATACAGATATACTATAGTAAGTTATACAGATATATTATAGTAAGTTATACTATAGTAAGTTATACAGATATACTATAGTAAGTTATACAGATACTCTATAGTAAGTTATACAGATATATTATAGTAAGTTATACAGATATTCTATAGTAAGTTATACAGATACTCTATAGTAAGTTATACAGATATACTATAGTAAGTTATACAGATATACTATAGTAAGTTATACAGATATACTATAGTAAGTTATACTATAGTAAGTTATACAGATACTCTATAGTAAGTTATACAGATATATTATAGTAAGTTATACTATAGTAAGTTATACAGATATACTATAGTAAGTTATACAGATACTCTATAGTAAGTTATACAGATATATTATAGTAAGTTATACAGATATACTATAGTAAGTTATACAGATATACTATAGTAAGTTATACAGATTGAAAATAGTAAGTTATACAGATATACTATAGTAAGTTATACAGATATACTATAGTAAGATATACAGATACACTATAGTAAGTTATACTATAGTAAGTTATACAGATATACTATAGTAAGTTATACAGATACTCTATAGTAAGTTATACAGATATACTATAGTAAGTTATACAGATATACTATAGTAAGATATACAGATACACTATAGTAAGTTATACTATAGTAAGTTATACAGATATACTATAGTAAGTTATACAGATACTCTATAGTAAGTTATACAGATATACTATAGTAAGTTATACAGATATACTATAGTAAGTTATACAGATTGAATATAGTAAATTATACAGATTGAATATAGTAAGTTATACAGATATACTATAGTAAGTTATACAGATACACTATAGTAAGTTATACAGATATACTATAGTAAGTTATACAGATAGACTATAGTAAGTTATACAGATACTCTATATTAAGTTATACAGATATACTATAGTAAGTTATACAGATACTCTATAGTAAGTTATACAGATATACCTTATTAAGTTACACAGATACTCTATAGTAAGTTATACAGATATACTATAGTAAGTTATACAGATACTCTATATTAAGTTATACAGATATACTATAGTAAGTTATACAGATACTCTATAGTAAGTTATACAGATATACCTTATTAAGTTATACAGATACTCTATAGTAAGTTATACAGATATACCTTATTAAGTTATACAGATATACTATAGTAGGTTATACAGATATACTATAGTAAGTTATACAGATACACTATAGTAAGTTAAACAGATATACTATAGTAAGTTATACAGATACACTATAGTAAGTTATACAGATACACTATAGTAAGTTATACAGATACTCTATATTAAGTTATACAGATATACTATAGTAAGTTATACAGATACTCTATAGTAAGTTATACAGATACACTATAGTAAGTTAAACAGATATACTATAGTAAGTTGTACAGATACACTATATTAAGTTATACAGATATACTATAGTAAGTTATACAGATATACTATAGTAAGTTATACAGATACTCTATAGTAAGTTATACAGATATACTATAGTAAGTTATACAGATACTCTATATTAAGTTATACAGATATACTATAGTAAGTTATACAGATACTCTATAGTAAGTTATACAGATATACCTTATTAAGTTACACAGATATACTATAGTAAGTTATACAGATTGAATATAGTAAATTATACAGATTGAATATAGTAAGTTATACAGATATACTATAGTAAGTTATACAGATATACTATAGTAAGTTATACAGATATACTATAGTAAGTTATACAGATATACTATAGTAAGTTATACAGATATACTATAGTAAGTTATACAGATATACTATAGTAAGTTATACAGATATACTATAGTAAGTTATACAGATATACTATAGTAAGTTATACAGATACACTATAGTAAGTTACACAGATACTCTATATTAAGTTATACAGATATACTATAGTAAGTTATACAGATATACTATAGTAAGTTATACAGATATACTATAGTAAGTTATACAGATATACTATAGTAAGTTATACAGATATACTATAGTAAGTTATACAGATACTCTATAGTAAGATATACAGATACACTATAGTAAGTTACACAGATACTCTATATTAAGTTATACAGATATACTATAGTAAGTTATACAGATATACTATAGTAAGTTATACAGATATACTATAGTAAGTTATACAGATATACTATAGTAAGTTATACAGATATACTATAGTAAGTTATACAGATATACTATAGTAAGTTAAACAGATACACTATAGTAAGTTAAACAGATACACTATAGTAAGTTATACAGATACACTATAGTACTGTACAGTATAGGACTCACCTGGTTCTTGTGTAAGGTGCTCAGGAGCAGTTTGTGGACAGTAATGGATCATCTTTCTACATTGCTTCCTGAAGTTGGGATCTGCAGTAATAGATGAGTATGCCCACTTTTACAAAACATAACACTACCTTGATCCTTATAGAGTTTCACAACGCCAGCCTACTACTGTAAGTTAATTCAAAATTAAAGGAATGTGACTCACATTTTATGCAGAGAACGACCACAATCAACAATATACCAATTGCAACAATTGGCAGCCAAATTTCCAGTGAACGGTTTTCATCTTTGGCTGTAAAGACACAATGTGAAGACCATGTTGTACATGAACATGAATGCTGTGATTTATTTCTCCTGGAAACCCCTGTTCCAACATGTTCCCTTAGTAGTATACCATGCAGCCAAATGTTTCAAAATCAATGAGTTGCTATAACTGAGCCAAACCACTAGAGGGAGGTGTCTGAGCTCCATTGGGTTTGAGCTGTACTTGCTTTCATCACTATCTGACCTGGTATATTTATGAATTTGTCATGTGACCAGAAACACTTGAACCACAGCTACTCCAGTTGAGGAGAATTGGTCTTGTTTACTGGTCTAAATCTGGTTTAAATATTTGTTATTACATGCAGCAGTTCAATTGAAGTGAGTAGGCCTCACTGTCTCTGCACATCCACTGGCTGGTAGAACTCACAGGCTTGTATGACTATGAAGGTACTCTGGATCTCATGGAGGGTGGGGTTGTGGACACTGCAGGTCATATTTTGTGTCTCTGTTCCATTCACTCGGCTGCTGATGTTGTAGGTTCCCGTTCCAGGATCCTGTGTGATCTTGTTGACAGCCTCCTGAGGGTTCAGAGTACGGTTATGGGTCCACCATGTCACCTGGGCTTCAGGGAAGCCTCCATGAGTGGTGCACTCGAGCGTCATATCTGTGAAGTTTACTGTGAGCTTGGGCTTCTGGTAACTCGCTGCAGGGAACACAATGGGACAAAGCCAGAATGGGCGTAATTATGAGACAGATGCATTGATGGTTAACAGAAATGTTTCCAGAACAGGATATGATTTCTATATTAAGCTAAAGCACCATTATATTCCAGTCCCACCCACCAACATGAGCCCGATTTAACATTAGCTCTCCAAGCCATAGCCTACCTGCTACATTGACAGTGATTCGGCACACTTTTGACATGACATCATCCATTATTAGAATAACAACACAGGTCCGGTTATTGTCTGAGACGATTACTGGGTTGAGCAGGAGTGACAGATTTCCAGAAGCCAAATGATCTGTGTTTATTGTTGTTCTGTTTTCGTAAAAAGGGTCTTGGTAATCATACTCTTCACGTCCATCTTTGAAAACATGCAGCACTTTAGGTGTTAAATCTTGCCAATAGATTCGGGTTTTTCTTGGATAGGTGGATGTTGACAATTTGGAGACATCACAGGGCAGAAGGACAGGCTCTCCAATGATTCCAACAACGGTTTTCTCCTTCGGGTATGTTGATGAAGATACTGATATAACTTTCCAAACACAGAGGGAATAGTTAGTTAAATCTGAACTCCACATTTACCATGCTAATAAGACATTTTCTGGTCTACTCATTGGAGAACTTCCACTGTGATGTATCAAACTAGGCTTCACAGAGATTACATGTTTGGTGCAGATAAAACTTTTTTTTTTAAATGGACCCGGCATGTTATTTAAGTACTACAACTCCAAGCCTGGGACTTTCCTGCCTCTCCATTCCCAGTTCTGACTCATAGAGTTGGTTGAGTCAGACTTGTTGTTCCCTGCTCACCAGGCTTGATGGGAACATTCTTAGGCCTTATTAATGGAAGTTCCTTTCACACGTTATTTCAACATTGCATTGCTCTCTAAAAGCACTATTGTGTGATTCACCAATCAACGATGATATTAGAGAGGAAAAGCTTGCCAGACAAGTCCAAAGCTAGTCTACATACAGAAGGAAGTTGCATAGAATATGACACACCGTGCCTTCACTTTCTACTGCAGCTGAGGGGTGCCTTCTTTATTTAACTAGGCAAGTCAGTTAAGAACAAATTGTTATTTACAATGACGGCCAAACTCGGACAACGCTGGGTCAGTTGTGCGCCGCCCTATGGGACTCCCAATCACAGCCGGTTGTGATACAGCCTGGAATCAAACCAGGGTATTCTGTAGTGACTCCTCTAGCACTGAGAAGGTGTGTCTTAGACCGCTGCACCACTTGGGAGCCCAACTAATTTGACTTCAATAGAAATGTATGGTCTTCATTTGTCTGGATAAGATAGAGGCCTACTGTTCTGTCACAATTCAGAGCCAGGTAACCAAGGTGTTGGTAGGGCTATCTTATCTAGTTCAGGCCTACACCACAGGACCTGCCTCTGCTTACGGCTCTACACACCCACAGATGTGGTTGGTAACAGTGAGTTAGAGGTCAGGAAGCCGATACATATAGGTCTGATTAGAATCACAGACAGCTATAGTTATCATGTTTTATAAGAACATGTTTAATTATTATAAATAATCAATCATCATACAGTAATAGATGGTATTGTGCTGTATCTGTTTACAATTCTAATATCACCCTGCTAGTGAGTAATACTGTCTCCATAACCCTATCTGGGGGAGTAACTCTCATATCACCCTGCTAGTGAGTAATACTGTCTCCATTACCCTGTCTCAGAGTAACTCTCATATCACCCTGCTAGTGAGTAGTACTGTCTCCATAACCCTGTCTCAGAGTAACTCTCATATCACCCTGCTAGTGAGTAGTACTGTCTCCATAACCCTGTCTCAGAGTAACTCTCATATCACCCTGCTAGTGAGTAGTACTGTCTCCATTACTCTGTCTCAGAGTAACTCTACTATCACCCTGCTAGTGAGTAGTACTGTCTCCATTACTCTGTCTCAGAGTAACTCTCATATCACCCTGCTAGTGAGTAGTACTGTCTCCATTACTCTGTCTCAGAGTAACTATACTATCACCCTGCTAGTGAGTAGTACTGTCTCCATTACTCTGTCTCAGAGTAACTCTCATATCACCCTGCTAGTGAGTAGTACTGTCTCCATTACTCTGTCTCAGAGTAACTCTCATATCACCCTGCTAGTGAGTAGTACTGTCTCCATTACTCTGTCTCAGAGTAACTCTCATATCACCCTGCTAGTGAGTAGTACTGTCTCCATTACTCTGTCTCAGAGTAACTCTCATATCACCCTGCTAGTGAGTAGTACTGTCTCCATAACCCTGTCTCAGAGTAACTCTACTATCACCCTGCTAGTGAGTAGTACTGTCTCCATAACCCTGTCTGGGGGAGTAACTCTCATATCACCCTGCTAGTGAGTAGTACTGTCTCCATAACCCTGTCTGGGGGAGTAACTCTCATATCACCCTGCTAGTGAGTAGTACTGTCTCCATTACCCTGTCTGGGGGAGTAACTCTCATATCACCCTGCTAGTGAGTAGTACTGTCTCCATAACCCTGTCTCAGAGTAACTCTCATATCACCCTGCTAGTGAGTAGTACTGTCTCCATAACCCTGTCTGGGGGAGTAACTCTCATATCACCCTGCTAGTGAGTAGTACTGTCTCCATTACTCTGTCTCAGAGTAACTCTCATATCACCCTGCTAGTGAGTAGTACTGTCTCCATTACTCTGTCTCAGAGTAACTCTCATATCACCCTGCTAGTGAGTAGTACTGTCTCCATTACTCTGTCTCAGAGTAACTCTCATATCACCCTGCTAGTGAGTAGTACTGTCTCCATTACTCTGTCTCAGAGTAACTCTCATATCACCCTGCTAGTGAGTAGTACTGTCTCCATAACCCTGTCTCAGAGTAACTCTCATATCACCCTGCTAGTGAGTAGTACTGTCTCCATAACCCTGTCTGGGGGAGTAACTCTCATATCACCCTGCTAGTGAGTAGTACTGTCTCCATAACCCTGTCTGGGGGAGTAACTCTCATATCACCCTGCTAGTGAGTAGTACTGTTTCCATAACCCTGTCTGGGGGAGTAACTCTCATATCACCCTGCTAGTGAGTAGTACTGTCTCCATTACCCTGTCTGGGGGAGTAACTCTCATATCACCCTGCTAGTGAGTAGTACTGTCTCCATTACCCTGTCTGGGGGAGTAACTCTCATATCACCCTGCTAGTGAGTAGTACTGTCTCCATTACCCTGTCTGGGGGAGTAACTCTCATATCACCCTGCTAGTGAGTAGTACTGTCTCCATTACCCTGTCTGGGGGAGTAACTCTCATATCACCCTGCTAGTGAGTAGTACTGTCTCCATTACCCTGTCTGGGGGAGTAACTCTCATATCACCCTGCTAGTGAGTAGTACTGTCTCCATAACCCTGTCTCAGAGTAACTCTCATATCACCCTGCTAGTGAGTAGTACTGTCTCCATAACCCTGTCTGGGGGAGTAACTCTCATATCACCCTGCTAGTGAGTAGTACTGTCTCCATTACTCTGTCTCAGAGTAACTCTCATATCACCCTGATAGTGAGTAGTACTGTCTCCATTACTCTGTCTCAGAGTAACTCTCATATCACCCTGCTAGTGAGTAGTACTGTCTCCATTACTCTGTCTCAGAGTAACTCTCATATCACCCTGCTAGTGAGTAGTACTGTCTCCATAACCCTGTCTCAGAGTAACTCTACTATCACCCTGCTAGTGAGTAGTACTGTCTCCATAACCCTGTCTGGGGGAGTAACTCTCATATCACCCTGCTAGTGAGTAGTACTGTCTCCATAACCCTGTCTGGGGGAGTAACTCTCATATCACCCTGCTAGTGAGTAGTACTGTCTCCATTACCCTGTCTGGGGGAGTAACTCTCATATCACCCTGCTAGTGAGTAGTACTGTCTCCATAACCCTGTCTGGGGGAGTAACTCTCATATCACCCTGCTAGTGAGTAGTACTGTCTCCATAACCCTGTCTGGGGGAGTAACTCTCATATCACCCTGCTAGTGAGTAGTACTGTCTCCATAACCCTGTCTCAGAGTAACTCTCATATCACCCTGCTAGTGAGTAGTACTGTCTCCATAACCCTGTCTGGGGGAGTAACTCTCATATCACCCTGCTAGTGAGTAGTACTGTCTCCATTACTCTGTCTCAGAGTAACTCTCATATCACCCTGCTAGTGAGTAGTACTGTCTCCATTACTCTGTCTCAGAGTAACTCTCATATCACCCTGCTAGTGAGTAGTACTGTCTCCATTACTCTGTCTCAGAGTAACTCTCATATCACCCTGCTAGTGAGTAGTACTGTCTCCATTACTCTGTCTCAGAGTAACTCTCATATCACCCTGCTAGTGAGTAGTACTGTCTCCATAACCCTGTCTCAGAGTAACTCTACTATCACCCTGCTAGTGAGTAGTACTGTCTCCATTACTCTGTCTCAGAGTAACTCTACTATCACCCTGCTAGTGAGTAGTACTGTCTCCATTACTCTGTCTCAGAGTAACTCTCATATCACCCTGCTAGTGAGTAGTACTGTCTCCATTACTCTGTCTCAGAGTAGACACCCATGTGTCTGTGAGAGGTGTTGACCACATACAGACCGAACTCATTGACAAATGTAAAAAAATATATAAATAATTGAGATGAAAGGGCACCTATATTTTTTGTGTGCATTTGTCACAGTTCTTTTTAATGAAAGTGTGGGATACAATACCTCAAATGCAGTTCTGAAGAAATCCACCTGCTAAAATCTAAAAGGTCTTCATCTTCATTGAATTCAACAGCAATGCTTTCACAATCCAATACCATTGTTAGATCATTTTAGCATGAGATTTTCTGTTCCCTTATTAAGACTGTTTTTGACAATGTAATCTACAGGGTCAGTATGTCTGGTATGGTTTCTGGAACAGCATGGTACTCTTGTCAGAATGTACACTAAGTGGAAACCACAGCAGGTGGTGACCTATAACCTCGTGGCTGTCTATATTGATGAATGAAAACAGTGGTGAACTTACCATACAGCAGAACACCCAAGACAGTCCTAACAGCCATTTTGAGATGAATAGTAGATTGACAGCATGGTCTGTAATGGGCAGTTTATGCACGTCTAAAAGGCAAGGAAAGAGGAGATTTCATAAGGAAGTGGAAACGGTTTCCTCCTGAAGTGACAATCACATTCAGCATAGTCGTATTAATCTTGTCAAATAGTCTGTCAGCCAACGTCCTCAGTAGCAACAACTTTGACACATTGGCACGTTGATACTGTAACCGTATTAAAATATAACTTTTCTTAACATTAATGACACATTTTTGAGCTTTATATTCCTTTTCTAGTTTGGTTTACAGCTGATATGGACACGATACGAAGTTTCACAGAGAAACGTTCAACTTTAAATACAAACAAAAGTTACAAGGAAGTTGATTTGATGCCAGCTTTTAGTCCATCAAAGAAACCAACACTTCTTTATAAGATCATACAAGAGTTGTGAAAAGCATGTTTCCATTTCCTCACGCAACACACTACCAAGAGGATATGGTAAGAACTCACTTTACAGATGATATTCCTCCTGTGTGGTGACTGTTAAATTCAGCTCAGACTGGCAGACAGAGAATGATCTATGGTGATCGACCTCTACTATGAATGAGCCACACCCCACCACACCACATACCTCTTATCTCCTCCAGGTACGTCACCACGACCTGGCTTTCAGGGCTTCAGCCCTAAATGATTTTGTGTCCGCACCAAATATTTTGCGCTGCTGCAATGGTGTAAAAATTGTAGTGAACGTAATGTGCGGCTTAGTTCATAAAGCTGTGGTTATGTCAAACTCCCAAAGTCATCCAACCATTATGATCAGGGGTGCTGTCGGTGATCTTGCGAGACGTAGCACTATTTTGAGAAGTGGTAGAGTATCGCTCTGCTGTGCACAGGCAGCAATATAAACCCCTGATTATACAAAGGAAGTCAAAACTTCCCAATTCTACCAGTGAAATGTATTCGTTCTAGCTTTTGGTTTGGATAGTGTTGATGTTTATAAAAAAACATCATTTGGTTAAGCTGTTAAGGATCAGATAGATAGATAGATAGATAGATAGATAGATAGATAGATAGATAGATAGATAGATAGATAGATAGATAGATAGATAGATAGATAGATAGATAGATAGATAGATAGATAGATAGATAGATAGATAGATAGATAGATAGATAGATAGATAGATAGATAGATAGATAGATAGATAGATAGATAGATAGATAGATAGATAGATAGATAGATAGATAGATAGATAGATAGA